>JAOEGL010000008.1:7295365-7388816 GCA_034509955.1 Urosaurus nigricauda | reverse complement strand
CATTGCAGAAATAAACCACTTTGGCACCAATTTCATTGCAGAAATAAACCACTTTGGCACCAATTTCATTGCAGAAATAAACCACTTTGGCACCAATTTCATTGCAGAAATAAACCACTTTGGCACCAATTTCATTGCAGAAATAAACCACTTTGGCACCAATTTCATTGCAGAAATAAACCACTTTGGCACCAATTTCATTGCAGAAATAAACCACTTTGGCACCAATTTCATTGCAGAAATAAACCACTTTGGCACCAATTTCATTGCAGAAATAAACCACTTTGGCACCAATTTCATTGCAGAAATAAACCACCTTGGCACCAATTTCATTGCAGAAATAAACCACCTTGGCACCAATTTCATTGCAGAAATAAACCACTTTGGCACCAATTTCATTGCAGAAATAAACCACTTTGGCACCAATTTCATTGCAGAAATAAACCACTTTGGCACCAATTTCATTGCAGAAATAAACCACTTAGGCACCAATTTAATTGCAGAAATAAACCACTTTGGCACCAATTTTATTGCAGAAATAAACCACCTTGGCACCAATTTCATTGCAGAAATAAACCACTTTGGCACCAATTTCATTGCAGAAATAAACCACTTTGGCACCAATTTCATTGCAGAAATAAACCACTTAGGCACCAATTTCATTGCAGAAATAAACCACCTTGGCACCAATTTCATTGCAGAAATAAACCACTTTGGCACCAATTTCATTGCAGAAATAAACCACTTTGGCACCAATTTTATTGCAGAAATAAACCACCTTGGCACCAATTTCATTGCAGAAATAAACCCACTTTGGCACCAATTTCATTGCAGAAATAAACCACTTAGGCACCAATTTTATTGCAGAAATAAACCACTTTGGCACCAATTTCATTGCAGAAATAAACCACTTTGGCACCAATTTCATTGCAGAAATAAACCACTTTGGCACCAATTTCATTGCAGAAATAAACCACTTTGGCACCAATTTCATTGCAGAAATAAACCACTTTGGCACCAATTTCATTGCAGAAATAAACCACTTTGGCACCAATTTCATTGCAGAAATAAACCACTTTGGCACCAATTTCATTGCAGAAATAAACCACTTTGGCACCAATTTCATTGCAGAAATAAACCACTTTGGCACCAATTTCATTGCAGAAATAACCCACTTTGGCACCAATTTCATTGCAGAAATAAACCACTTTGGCACCAATTTCATTGCAGAAATAAACCACTTTGGCACCAATTTCATTGCAGAAATAAACCACTTTGGCACCAATTTCATTGCAGAAATAAACCACTTTGGCACCAATTTCATTGCAGAAATAAACCACTTTGGCACCAATTTCATTGCAGAAATAAACCACTTTGGCACCAATTTCATTGCAGAAATAAACCACTTTGGCACCAATTTCATTGCAGAAATAAACCACTTTGGCACCACTTTCATTGCAGAAATAAACCACTTTGGCACCAATTTCATTGCAGAAATAAACCACTTTGGCACCAATTTCATTGCAGAAATAAACCACTTAGGCACCAATTTCATTGCAGAAATAAACCACTTTGGCACCAATTTCATTGCAGAAATAAACCACTTTGGCACCAATTTCATTGCAGAAATAAACCACTTTGGCACCAATTTCATTGCAGAAATAAACCACTTTGGCACCAATTTCATTGCAGAAATAAACCACTTTGGCACCAATTTCATTGCAGAAATAAACCACTTTGGCACCAATTTCATTGCAGAAATAAACCACTTTGGCACCAATTTCATTGCAGAAATAAACCACCTTGGCACCAATTTCATTATAAACCACCTTGGCACCAATTTCATTGCAGAAATAAACCACTTTGGCACCAATTTCATTGCAGAAATAAACCACTTTGGCACCAATTTCATTGCAGAAATAAACCACTTTGGCACCAATTTCATTGCAGAAATAAACCACTTTGGCACCAATTTCATTGCAGAAATAAACCACTTTGGCACCAATTTCATTGCAGAAATAAACCACCTTTGGCACCAATTTCATTGCAGAAATAAACCACCTTGGCACCACTTTCATTGCAGAAATAAACCACTTTGGCACCACTTCTCATTGCAGAAATAAACCACTTTGGCACCAATTTCATTGCAGAAATAAACCACTTTGGCACCAATTTCATTGCAGAAATAAACCACTTTGGCACCAATTTCATTGCAGAAATAAACCACTTGGGGCACCAATTTTATTGCAGAAAGAAACTTGGCACCAATTTTATTGCAGAAATAAACCACTTGGGCACCACTTTCATCCAAAATTGTGGATGTTGGGTTGTCCCCATAAAGGGCATCATTGGGGTTATTACCGAGCCGCCCAAAAAAGGTCTGTCTGAAGCCTCCTTTTTTTGCTGCAACAACTAGATGCAGCGGTGAAGGTGCGCAGCAAAAAAACTCACAATTGCGACGCACTAAATGGAAAAGGGGATAAACAGACAGGCAAAAAAGAGGTGCTTTCAGGCCGCCTTGAAGGTGTGGCATTTAGACGACACACGCCTTGAAGCCAGCAGGAATGTGCTGTCTGGGTGGCCTTTTGCATGAGAAAAGATGTTTCCCAAAAGAAGCAGCTTTTTTCCACTTCTTTGTGGCTTGAAGCCATGCCATGCGGTCATGCCATGCGCACTCCAGCCGCCTTGGGAGCTGCGGTGCGGTTGGCGGGGCTTCGATGTGGCTTCAGGAAATTCCTGCCCAAATGTTTCTCCCCGTTGTTCGGATGTCATTGCATTTTCCAAGCTTTGCTCAAGGTACGTTTCAAAACCCGGACGCAGCATGACACTTGTGAGCTTTTCCAGAGAGACCCATCTCAGCTGACTATGGTCCAAAACACACTGCAAAAATAATCCAGTTTGGGACCACTTTAATGGCCCTTGGCTCAGTGCTAGGAGATCCTGGGAATTATAGTTTATTGCGCGGCACCAGAGCTCTCCGACAGGGAAGGCTAAATGTCTCGCAAAATTATAGTTCCAAGAATTCCCTAGTATTGAGCCAGGACAGTTAAAGCAGTCTCAAACCGGATTATGTTTTGGAGTATATTTTGGACCTATGCTTGCAATCTAGAACGCTAAAACTAAAAGTCCTGATCCAGTATATTTCTGGCGTGCAATACCTATAAGCAACCCTCGCTGGATTATTTCTGCAATTTCTTTTGGACCTATGATCGCAATCTGGAAAGCGAAGACTAAAAAAACGGATCCAGTATATTTCTGGTTGGAATATTTCTTGTTGGATTATTTTGCAGAGTGTTTTTGACCTTCGCTCGCCATCTAGATTGTTAAAACTCAAAAGCCAGATCCAGTATATTTGTGGTGTGCAATATCTAGAGCACCCTTTGCTGGATTATTTCCGCAGTGTGTTTTGGACCTATGCTTGCCATTTAGAATAGATTTAAAAGGCCTGATCCAGTATATTTATGGGTGTGCAATATCTAGAGCAACCATTGCTTGAAACGGACGCAGCACTTTCTGTGCCAGGGGCAAGGAACTTTCCAGCCATGTTAAGTAGGGATTTACTTCTGAAGGGCACACGCTTAAGAGCCTTTAAAGCTGAGATTTGGCGGCTGGGCAAAGGCGGTGTAAAGCTGTAGCAAGGAGAGGAAGGTCAGGGTGGCAATGGAAGCGACCAATCAGCCACTTCCGATAAGTTTTCACCGAGACCCTCCTTCCTCCTGATGCTAAAAAGCAGCTAACTAGGGAGTTTATCATACGACGGGATTTGGGGGTACAATGCAACGGCAATCCGAACGCAATCATGGGGTTTCACGTAATTGCGAATGAGTGTATCTCATGCAATTTCGGGCAATGGGGAGTCATTCCGAAGGCAATCATGGGGTTTCACGTAATTGCGTATTAGAGTATCTCACGCAATTTCGGGCAATGGGAGGGTCCTTTCTGGGAAATGGGAAGTCATTCTGAACGCATTCTAAATGCAATTAGATTTCACAATTGAGAAAAATTCGTATCGTGTGATAAAGTCCTAGGATGGCTGGCTCGTAAGTTCATGAGGATGCAGCCATTAGTAGATGGTGGGAAAGCCGTGGATGTCATTTGATTTCTGCAAAGTACCTGAGAAGGTCCCCCATAACATTTTGATCAGCAAACCGATTCAACGTGGAAACATGGGAACATTGTCAGAAAGACCCGTAATCGCTTGGAAAAAAACCCAATGCTCAAAGAGTTGTCATTGATGGCTGGGCTTCAGGCTAGGAGGAGGTCTTGTGCGAAAGCAACAAAATTTGGGGCGCAGATACATCACTCTGAGCCTGGACAGACCGGTACTTTGTGCCGGCCTGGGCCCGAATTAAGGTTGCGCAGGGGCTGAGTATTTATATGCTTAGAAACCCTACAGGTGCCATCTTGGCATGAGCCTGTACAGATGGCGCACGTAATGATGACGTCGCGCATGCGCAGCGTCCAAACGGCACTGCGCATGTGGGGCATCATAAGGCCACACCGTGGTCCTTATGGCACCCCTGTAGCAGCAAGAATAGGAGCCACGTTTTGCGGCTCCTGTTTTGAGTGGGTCGGGTTGCCGCGTCCCCAAACATGCACTTCTAGGGACGGCACAAAGCCGCCCCTCGAACGCTGTTTGTACAGCCCCGTTATAAACAAAATACTACAAGAAAATCTGGATTTTAAACCAGAAATATTTCTGCTAAATATAAACAAAATTCCACCAAACAGTGAAAACTTTTTTCGGCAACTGAAACGCACCATATACCCGTTGCAACATGCGCACTATATTGGGCATTTCGGCTGGCCAATAAAGGTATCGCTGTTTGGTGGAATTTTGTTTGAATTCGGTATACGGCCAACACGGCTATTCCTGCATGTTTTCTGATAAATATGGTAAAAGATAAAGTTGAAAAAAATATGGAAGAATGTTATTTTATATGATTATAGAAGCAAGATTAGTTTATGCAAAATTTTGGAAACTGGAAAATGTACCAACTGTAGATGATTGGTTATGTAAAAAATTAGACATAGTAGAAATGGATAAACTTACTAGGTGTTTGAACAAGGAAGACCCAAAGAGATATGTGGAAGATTGGGTCAAGATAAAGCAATTTTTGACCCAGAGATGGGAGGAAGAGGTTATAATAGATTATAATAATTTATAATAGTTTATAATAATAATTGTAAGCCGCTCTGATAGCCATTAAGGCTGAAGAGCGGGGTATAAATACCATTAATAATAATAATAATAATAATAATAATAGGACTGGATTAAGAAAATCAATAAAAGATTAACATCAACACAAGGAAATATTTTGCAAAACAAAATGACAGGTTTGGGAACAGATGAGAAAAGTTACAAATGGAGAAAAATAAATAAAAGAGATGTAGAAGTGATAAAAAAATGGAAGGAAAACAGAAAGAAATTTGATAAAAACATGCTTTTATTTAATTGGGGAGATAATGCAAGAAGGATTGAAACGTAAAAGGGAAATATGCTGTTAGACCAAAGAAAAGAAAGTAATGAATGGAGTGTGTATGGTAAATATAATAGATAAATAAATTGGTTTTAGTTCAATAATCAAGTTGTATGGGAAAGGAATGACCGTTTAAATGTGGTTTATCTGAAATTTTTTTGTTTGCTTTTTTAGAGCTATGGATTTGTTTTTAAACTGAGGTGAAATTATTAATAAAAATATTTTTTTAAAAGGCTTGAAGGAGGTCAAATAATGGTTTGCATATCCCCGCTGTTGGCTGAAGCCTGGGAATAACAGTCTTCTAAGGGATCGAACTGCGTTTTCATTATATTTATGCTGAATAGTGCTATTTTAACCTGCCATTCATCAAATACGGAGTCGGCTTCATTATCTCTGTCCTTCCTCCTCAAACACTGATATTCGTTTTAGTTGCACCCCTATTTATATACCTGTCAGCTCCAGATGGTTGAGATCCATGATGTTTTTGCAATCCTGCTCAGCTGCTCTTCCCAAGCTTGGAGGACCACCGCTGCCATAAAGAAAAAGCCCTACAAAAAATAAGCTATTTTGGAAGCTCTTACCTTTACTGCCTCCAGGTTTCTAAAACAAGGAAAGCAGCTTGCTCTCTCTCTGCTTCACAATCCATCTTCTTATATAGTATCAACAGCAAAGGATTAGTGCTTTGACGTCGGAGTTTATCACATGGGAGGAATTTCTCTCGATTGCGAATGGAGCCAATTCGAATTCATGTAAATTCCTAGTTTAGCGAATTTATGTGAATGCTAATTGCATTTGGAATGCGTTCAGAATGACGTCCCATTTCCCGAAAATAACCCCCATTGCTTGAAATTGCGTGAGATACTCTAATACGCAATTACGTGAAACCCCATGATTGCGTTCGGAATGACTTCCCATTGCCCAAAATTGCGTGAGATACACTCATTCGCAATAACGTGAAACCCCACGATTGCGTTCGGATTGCCATTGCATTATACCCCCAAATTCCGTCGTATGATAAACTCCTAAGTCCTGCATTTAGTGAGAATGCTCCTGAATACAATTGCCAGCTAGACTTTATATTACTAACATCTCTAATTTTTCTCCTGTTTGGTATGTAACCCCTTGCCTGATGAAGAAGCCCAGTGGAGCTTCGAAAGTATATTGTGTATTTTGGTTGGCCAATAAAGGTGTCGCTCTTTGGTGGATTTTTGTTTTCATGTTTTTCTGTGCAAGATCTGTGAATTTCCATGCGTTTGGTTTTTTCCAGGCACATTAGCAAAAGAAGTCCGAATTTCGGAAGAATCCTTTGTTTAGACCCAAGTTGGTGGATGATGAGAATTGTAGTCTTTCGTACCTGGAGAGCTGGACCCCAATTTCTACGTGAGACTTTTTTACAAAATAAGATCAAATAATTTTTCCCCCAGATCTTTCATTCCAATGGTTAAGAATATTTATGGGATTTTAAAAATATAACATGATTATTTTGGAACATTGCATTTGCAGTTTTAATTGTATATTTTAATGTAGATTAAACATTAACAGCAGAGTAGAAAGCAAATAAATAATAATATGTTTTTATTGTTTAGACCAACTTGGTAGATGATGAGAATTGCAGTCTATCGTATCTGGAGAGCCGGACCCCAATTTCTATGTGAGACGTTTTACAATATATGATAAAGTAATTCTTTTTCCTAATCTTTAATTCTGATGGTTAAGAATATTTATTTTAGAACATTGTATTTGCAGTTTTAATGGTATATATAAATGGAGATTGTTCCCTATCCCGAGTGCCGATGAGGAACAGCAGAGCAGAAAGCAAATAATATAATTTTATTGTTTAGACCAACTTGGTGGATGATGAGAATTACAGACAATTCTTCCTCGGCCTTTATAATGGCTGCTACTACAGAGTTAGGTTTAGGGAAGGACCTCAAAATGCAAGAAATCCACTCCTATCCTTGGTTGGTGTTGGTCGGGGTTGTCAGCCAATTTGATTCCCATAGCTGTTGGATTTGTTTGGGTGTATCTGCGTGACACAATTATATTGGTTGCACGCCAATTCAACTGCCTTGGAGCTGTTCCATGCGGGGAAAAGTTCACAGCCCAACCCACGTCCCAAAATCGGAGTGTAATTTTGTAGCTTGAAAGAGTGGCTTGTATTGTAAACTGCCAATTTGCCGGATCGTAGGTCTAATTTCTGAATTTTTTTTTCCAGATCAATGCTAGAACCGTGCCAACAGAAGGAGTGGATTTCTCAATCGCTGAACTCCTAAGGAAATTCATGAGTGTATGATGCAAACATTGAGTGACAAGTGCCCATCATACTCAACATTTTGAGCTGATAATTTTGAGTGATAATGTTTTGAAGAACTTGAAGTTGGAGTCCATGGCCCATCCACCTTATGGACCAACCAAAGCCAATGGGTTGAATTCAGACTTGGCCATGTCCTCCGACTCCTTAAAATCAGTGGAACACGTTAGTTGTGGTTAATCCAAGTCCTATTGACTTCAGTCAGTCTGTCTACTCAAACCACAACTACATTAGGAACCAACCCAAGATGTGAAAATGAGAAGGCATAGCTTTTCCTCTTCACATCACTAAGGTCATACATTGTTTGTTCAATGTTCCTTGCTAGTCTTTCAACAAACAATGGAGTTTATCATATGACGGAATTTGGGGGTATAATGCAATGGCAATCCGAACACAATCATGGGGTTTCACGTTATTACGTATTAGAGTATCTCACGCAATTTTGGGCAAAAGGGAAGTCATTCCGAACGCAATCATGGGGTTTCACGTAATTACATATTAGAATATCTCACACAATTTCGGGCAATAGGGGGTCGTTTTTGGGAAATGGGAAGTCATTCTGAACTCATTCTGAACGCAATCAGATTTCACGTAAATTCGCTAAGCTAGAAAATTCACATAATTGCAAATTGGCTCCATTCGCAATTGAGAGAAATTCCTCCCATGTGATAAACTCCAATGAGCCCTCCATATCCATGGATTTGTAATCCACAAGTTCAAGCATCTACAGTTTGACAATATTTTAAACATTTACAAATTCCAATAAGTAAACCTTGACTTTGCCATTTTATATAAGGGACACCATTTTACTGTGCCATTGTATTTAATGGGACTTGAGCATCCGTGGATTTTGGTATCCACGGGGGTTTCTGGAACCAAACCCCAGCAGGTAACAAGGGCCCACTATAACATACACTCACTCTGCTGAATTCCTGTCTTAACCCATGCTTAGCCCTTTAGAGAAAAAGGGTTCAAGCTAAGCAACATGCTCTTAAGCATGCTCCATTGTCTGTAATGATATCTAGACAAGGGAGTCCTTTGAATCGCATTGAGAGAGAGAGGTACTAGACAGCTAACATAACTTATGTTATGTGGTTTCATGCTATGGTGTCCATGATGAAGCATTAATGTCATTGTTTCTCTTGGCTTTGCAAGAGATGCACCTTTAAATGAATTGGCATCCAAAATCATATCATGTTGGAGTAAGTCCACTTCTTTGGTCCACCTTCTTAGTGCATTATAGCCTACAGTATTTAACTTCGGGTAGAAGAAAGAACATTTATGTTCTTCTATTTCAACAAGACAGTGCCTTCTGTCAGATGATTCTCAGGTTTAACTTAAGCGATACTATCTCTGTTAAATCATTGGCCAAGGGCTGTGTTATACACTCTTTTTTCTGAACCACTATCTTGTCGGCTTCTGAAAATCTTTCTGACGTTGCTAAGCTGTTTATGTTTCTGCTAGAGCACAGGAAAAACGGTTCAAGCTAAGCACATGCGCTTAAGCATGCTTCATTGTCTGCAATGATATCTGGACAAGAAAGTCCTTTGAATTTTGTGTAGAGAGAGAGGTACGAGACAGCTAACATAACTTTTTTATGTGGTTTCATACTATAAAGTGTCAATGATCAAGCATTAATGTCCAAATTTCTCTTGGCTTTGCTTTCATCCTGCAGATACTGCAGCCATTTCATATAGATCTTGTGGCCATTTGGACTCATTGAGTCAAAATATTTGATGGTCTCCCTCTTCATAGCTATAACCGCTAATGCCCAATGTGCCTTTATATGAATTGGCACCAAAAATCATATCTTGTCGGAACAAGTCCACTTCTTTAGTCCATCTTCTTACCGCATTATAGCCTCCATTATTTAACTTAGGGCAGAAGAAAGTACTGAAAGCATAAAGAGCTGGAAATCCTTGTCTTTTCTTTCTTTCCACGAAAAGATTCATATAGAAATTAATAAACACATATCTCTGAAGATGCTGGCGAAACAAACTCTTCTAGAAGATGGCCACATAGCCCGAAAAACCCGCAAAAAACTAAGAAGCATGTTGTTGAGCGACTGTTGGCTTCTTCGAGCCTGAATGTCTCCTCGCGTAATATTCAGCTTGAAGGCGCTTATCAAAATTTAATCTTCTTGGCCATAACTTAGCATATTGGTTATCTTTCAATCCATACCCTCTGTCAGGTCAGGAAAAGTACTCTGTTGTCATTTACCAGCTTAAGACATTTCTGTTCTTCCGTTTCATCTAGACAGTGCTTTCTGTCAGAAGATCCTTCTTGTCCAAGGTTTAAATTATTTCAGGTGTACGATTCCAGTCCTCCTCCTCCATCAATCTGTCTGGTCTTGCACAAATTGAAGAAATATTGTTGATAGTGTGGTCTTGCACAAATTGAAGAAATATTGTTGATAGGGTACCCTCTAGTGGATGAAATGTTTCCATTGGCATCGTCGTCTATCCATTTGCTTTGCTTTTTCTTTAGAAAGAGAAACTACACAGAAACAAAGCACGATGGCGCCTCCAATGTGTCTTTTATCCTGCAATTTCAGGGTTTCCAGACATTGCCTTCTATTTCTTCCTGTTCTACATTTTTCTATTTTGCTGCTTCTGTCTTTTCTTCTTGCCAGAAGAAATTCTGTTAAGAATTGGTAGTGCTAAACATGCTTTAGGACAAGGATGGGATTATTATTATTATTATTATTATTATTATTATTATCCTTTATTTATATAGCGCTGTAAATTTACACAGTGCTGTACATTGAATCTTATATTTAGACGGTTCTTATATTTAGACTCATGAAGACCTCAGCTTTTCAAAATCAAGTACCTTGAACTGGCTATTTGAAATCCAATTTTCAAAAAGTGTTAAGCTTTCCACATTTTAAGTTATCTGTGGTGGGAAGAATCCCCAAAGAGCCAAAAATCAATTCAGCCTCAAAGGAGTTTATCATATGACGGAATTTGGGGGTATAATGCAATGGCAATCCGAACGCAATCATGGGGTTTCATGTAATTGCGTATGAATGTATCTCATGCAATTTTGGGCAAAAGGGAAGTCATTCCGAACGCAATCATAGGTTTTACATTAATGCGTATTAGAGTATCTCACGCAATTTTGGGCAACAGGAAATGGGAAGTCATTCTGAACGCAGAATGACAGTCACCCTCCAAATCCACGGTTAAATGTGTGAATCTTAGTATGTAAAGAGATTGTGGTTAAATAATGTGATGTTATTTATGTGATGAAGAAAAATAAAGAATTGTGATTCTCATATATCACTGAATGTAACGGTAATTGTTGTGACATAAACAACTAGCAAAATTAAAATTATACCTTTGAATTACAATAGCACACACACAGCCCAAATGAATTTACATATACACAGTTTTATGTAGTTAAAGTGAAAATTTGATAAAATGTGATTTTAAAAAAATTTTAATTTTATTTTTACTTTACACAACAGTTCTCAATGGAGTTTATCATACGACAGAATTTGGGGGTATACTCCAATGGCAATCAGAACGCAATAACTGGGTTTCATGTAATTGCGTATTAGAGTATCTCACGCAATTTCCGGCAATGGGAAGTCATTCCGAACGCAATCGTGGGGTTTCACGTAATTGCGTATTAAAGCATCTCACTCAATTTCGGGAAATGGGGGTCCATTTTCGGGAAATGGGAAGTCATTTCTGAATGCATTCCGAATACAATCAGATTTCACGTAAATTTGCTAAACTAGCGAATTCACGTGATTGCGAATTGGCTCCATTTGCAATTGTTGTTTCAAGGAGTCTTTGTCTTTCTTCTTTGGGGCGCCCCTCTTATCTTATTCCTCACTTTATTATTTTTTTATGTCACACACACACAAACACAACCTATGGGTAGCAAATGGAGGACCAAACCAGCTACCCTTGGTAGGGAGTTTATGCATGTATGTGCTATAATTCAGGCAGAGACTTTTGGCTAGAGATTGGCTATGCTGGCTAGCAGATGCAGAGGGTCATAATCAAAAAATAACTCTTCCAAGTTCTGAAGTTTATTGGACACCTATTCCAAGATTGTCTACTCTGGTAGTGTTTCCCCAAGACCCCGGATGAGAGAGTCCCTCCCCGCAGGGGTGCAGCTATGGCAGATGGCAAAATGAGGGTATCTCCTCCTCCAAATAAGGATTCTGTCCCTCCAAATGCATTTTTCCTTCAGTCTCCAAATTTCTAGCACTGCCAAGACACTGCAAACCACTCACAGACCGTAGAGCTCTTACCTTTGCTGTGTTGATGTCATGGCCAGCCAAGAGATGGAGTCAGAGGATGAGGAGGAGGATATGGCTCCTCAGGAGCAAGAGAATTTGGAGGCTAGACCAGGTCCCAGTTCTGCCATGCCAGACCCTAGTCCTGACATTTCAACCCCAGGAGTGGAAGCACAGCCAGGCTCTGGCACTGTGGAGCTCCCTTCAGAGGCTAAGCAGCTGAGTGAGGTTTCAGATGAAGAATCCAGTTTGGATGTTCCCTCCTTTAAGGAAAGGAGGGCTGAGAGTGCTTGTGTGCGTCGGTCCTGCAGGCTTAAGCACCTGTGGGACTCCATCCCTTTGCCAGAAATTATTGAAAGTCTCTTGGTGTGACTGTGTGCTGGCTTCGTGTCTTTAGAACTCTGGTTTGCCTTGACCTTGGAACCACTTGGACTTTTGCTGCTTTCTCCTTGCCCTGACCTCAGACCGGACCGACTCCTGTGATTTCCCCAACCCTGACCTCGGCTCTGGATTTTGGACTATTCTTTGGATCAACGTTTAGGTTTGTGGAACTGCCTTATCAGCTTTGGTTGGTGTGTGCTGGCCGCCGTCCAGGACAGTTGGCCACTGTTCCTGCAGCTTTTCTTTGGGAACCTAAACAGTATCGAAATGAAGTTTTAATACGGAGAGAGATCTCGCAGCACCTTTGAGACGAACTGAAAGTAAGAAATTGGCAGCATGAGCTTTCGTAGGCTTAACTCTACTTCCAAACGCATCGGAGGAAGTAGACTCAAGTCTATGAAAGCTCACGTTGCCAAGTTCTTTCTTTACTTATTCTCAAAGGTGCTACAAGATACTGAAGGTTTACATCAGTGAAAGGCTAGAGACTGATGGGACATTTTATTTCAGAGCAGAAGTCTTTATTTGGGGGCAAAGCCCTAACTTTGCCCCCAAACCTTATGATTTCCCCCTCCTCTTTCCGATCAGGAAGCGAACTTGGAAACTACTATGTTTGCAACATGTGCCATCCCCACTGCGCTCTGCCCATTGCATCATCTTGTTTGCCCGTGGTTGGCAGAAGAGCCAGACAGGGAACTTCAGAGTAAATAATCCGATTTTCTTTTCTCAAGTAGTGGCAGGCTACAGTAGGCAGCCTGTAGTAAGCAACCCTGGTTACTTTGCTGGAATGAAAAATGGAAGGTAGGTCAATTTACAGCTGCCCTTCATCTCAGGAATTGTTGAGTCTGGTGCAGTTTATTAGCCCCATTGTACCTGGAGCAGTTGGAGTCTTAGCTATCTGGAAGTTGCAAATGGCTCAGCTCTGAAGTGTAAGTTCTCTTTGCCTCTGCGGATGCTGCCAGCAGAGTCCGCTAATAAACTGCACCAGACTCAAATTACATATTGGACTCCCAATATAATCTGGGAAGCCAGGTTCACCATCCTTGAGACAGCAATGCGGGTTGCAGCCTTCAGGGTATATCCAGATGCAGATCTAGAGTTGAGGCATAGCAGTATGAGGCTAGATTGAAACATAGGACCTTATCAGACGGGAAGAATTTCTCTTTATTGTGAATGGAGCCAATTCGAATTCACGTGAATTTGCTAGTTTAGCGAATTTATGTGAATTCCAATTGCATTCAGAATGCGTTCAGAATGACTTCCCATTACCCGAAAATGACCTCCCTCCCATTTCCCAAATTGCGTGAGATGCTTTAATTCGCAATAACGTAAAACCCATGATTGTGTTTGGAATGACTTCTCTTTTGCCTGAAATTGCGTGAGATGCTTTAATTCGCAATAATGTAAAACCCATGATTGCGTTCGGAATGACTTCTTTTGCCCGAAATTGTGTGAGATGCTTTAATTTGCAATAACGTGAAACCCCATGATTGCGTTCAGATTGCCATTAGATTATACTTCCAATTTCCGACGTCTGATAAGGTCCATAGAGGAAAAGAGCCATGTCTTTCAATATGCCATACTGAAGCACTATCTGATTCACCCACTCATGGCAGGAAAAGATATATAGGAAGCAATCTGCAAAGGTCAGAGAGATACACTCATCCCTCCATTCTTGGATGGTGTTCACATACCTTAAATCTGAACACATCACAGTGGCCACAATCTGAGCTACCTATGCAAATACACCCGTCCATCCACATCTGCAGCTTTGATTATTCAGAGATTTTATTAATCTTCTCTCTAGGAATATCTAGGTCCTCCAGCCCAACTCTATGGTCACCTTTAACCAAAAGTGGCACTAAAGGACCTCGAGATTCATAGGGAGAACACTCCACAAGGTATTTATTTGTAGCTCCTCCAGCACAATTCATTGGTCAATGTCTGGCCGATGCTGACCACAGAGTGGCACTGGAGTACCTAGAAAGGTGTTCTCAGGGGAAAACATAGGAGTTTATCAGACGGGAGGAATTTCTCTTTATTTCCAATGGAGCCAATTCAAATTCACGTGAATTCCAATTGTGTTCGGAATGCGTTCAGAATGACTTCCCATTACCCGAAAATGACTGCCCATTGCCTGAAATTGCGTGAGATGCTTTAATATGAAATAATGTAAAACCCATGATTGCGTTCAGATTGCCATTAGATTATACTTCCAATTTCCGTCGTCTGATAAACTCCATATTGTTTTTGTTATTTGTGGTTTTTCCACATTTGGGGCAGGGGATTCCTGTGCCCCTAACCCCAGTGAATGTGGAGGGATGAGTGTATTATTTATACATTTTAATGAGAGCAGCAACACAAGTTGTTAGCATTACATTGTCCTACCTGATGGCCCAACTTGCTAGTTGCAATTCTAGTGTATCTAACAACTCTCCTTGACAATTTAGCCTCTTGTAGTCAGAAACTGCTTGAAGGCACACAAGTTGGGAAGACTCCTGCAGCCTATTTCCAATTTATTAGTCCCAACTAAAATAGACTCACTAAAACAATGTTAGGTCAACACTTTTGTAAATTCTAACGGAGTTAATGAATCTACTCCAGCTGGGCCTAAAAACTGAGTGTAGAGAATGATTCCTGCATAGCAGAAGACAACCAAGACCGTGCATTTGCTGGAAGAATTTATCTTGTGTTTGATGTTTTAGGACATACCTTGAGTGCTTAACGGATCTTGCTTTATTTTGGGGGGAAAAAACCTTTTTTTCTCTTTGCCAGAACGTATATCTTCACTGCAGACATACCTGTTTTAACAATTGACTCCTTCTTCTTAAACAATTATAATTCTATGTACCCAGGACACTGTAAGAAATCTCCAAGACAGGTTTATTAGCACATGTTTCTCCGCTACAAGTGAAAAATCTGAGTGGAGCGGGAGAGCTGGGACAACTGGGCTAGCATGAAAATGGTAATAAATAAGATATACCTCCCATCACTTTATCTGCCTTCCTTTTATCCCCAGCAATGGTACACCAAGCCACCAAGACCTTTTTACATTGATTCTATGTAAAGTTGGAAGAAACCACAAGGGCCATCCAGGCCAACCCTCTGCCATGTAGGAACTCACAGTACAAAATGCTGGGCTGGTTATAGGGAACCTATAACTCACTTGTTGAAACAGCTTCTGGTTTTTTTCCCCCAGGTAGAATTCAGTGCAGGTTATGACCTATAAAGCCCTATACAGATTAGGTCCAAATGAGCTTGGAGGTCTTTAATGGCCATCTGTCAGGGATGCTTTGACTGCCATTTCCTGCATGGCAGGGGGTTGGACTGGATGACCCTTGGTGTCTCTTCCAACTCTATGAGCTGAAAAACTACATACCAGCGATATATTCAAGTCTTTTATTCCAAGTCTCAAGGCTCTACCTTCAAGTCTCAAGCCAAGCGTCAAGTCCCTGTAAAATAATTTCAAGTCAAGTCTCAAGATGGGAAGCTAACTTCAATAAGATAAAAAGGAGGTGAGTTGTGTTTCTCTGAGAACAGCAAATGTGTTCGGCAATGGGCTTGAGATATGAACTGATATGCTGCACACTGGAGGAGCCTTCAAAGGCTTTCCAAAAACTTCAGAATGATCCTTCCGTCTCAAGCCCGTTGCCTAATGGATCTGTTCTTTTCCTGCAAGATGTGGGGGCACATCTTGCCTGCTGCTTGAAATGAATGGCACCATCAATTCGGTCACTAAAAATATACAAGTTGCAAGTTGAGTCAAGCCAGTGTATTGTTCATTGCCGAGTTGAGTCCAACTTTATTAGTCCGAGTCAACTCAAGTCTACCTCAATGTCTGTATGAGCCTGCCTGAGTTTTAGGATCATCAAGGGAAGGCTTTCTCTTCTTTCTGATGCCATCACAGGGATATTTTGTGAAAAGACAGGAGAAAGCCTTTTTGGTGGCTGCTCCTAGGCTACAGATATCCCTTCTAAGAGAGCCCCTTTTCTGCTTTCCATTGGCAGACATCTTCTAATTTACTCACACGTTTGACTGTTAACTGGTCATTGCACAAGGTCTTTTACTTGTGGTGCGCTATTATTTTTTCATGTTTTTAGTTTTAAAATGTTTTAATGTGTTTGGGGTTTTTTAAAAAATAAACCTTTACATTAGCCAAACAATGGATAATTCTATGAATGGTACTGTATCAACATACTGCGAACACCCTTGAGTTCTTTACTGAGAGAAAACTGGGATACAAATAAAGCAAAATTAATTAAAAACGAATAAACATTTGTGCTGCTGCTGAGACAGGTCTGACCTATGTGCAACTCTGATTTTTCCTGTCCAAATACCACTATTGTAATTCCCTTTGTTAATTTTAGTACAACTTGTTTTGACCTCATGTCCTCTGGAGTATCAGCTACTCTTGTTATTTGGTGTCATTTGGTGCAGGCAATAATCCTTGATAATCTGCTGCGTAAAAAGATCCAGATCATGATAGTTAGAGGAGACTGGTTATCACCACCCACAGGATCCCAGTTGTCGGAAGACATATATGCAGGAGCATTTAGCATGCATTTGTTACTCCAGAACACACGGTACAGTGGTCCCTCCACATTCGCTGGAGTTAGTGGTAAAGGACCCCTGTGAATGTGGAAGAACCGCAAATAAAAAAAACTCACTATTCTTTTTAACTGAGTAAACACTTCTCTAGGAATCTCCAGGTCCTCCGGTGTTAACTCTATGGTCATCATCTGCCAAAAGTTCATCGTACGATTAAAACATTTTAAAAAATGTACAACATCCAAGCCTGTCCTCATAACAATTCCTTAAACGCTGCCTGTGTGAACAGGTAGGTCTTAAGATGGAAGGCCATCAAAGAGGAAGCCTTTCTGATCCATTTCCTGGGGGATCAGGGAGTTCCAGAGTCTAGGGGCAGCCACCGAGAAGTGCCTCTTCTCTCGCGTTCCCACCAACCGTGTTTGTGATGATGTTGGGACGGAAAGAAGGGCGATCTTGGAATTTGAATTCATGGGTTTTGTTCTTGACTCAAGCAGCAGAAAACTAGCTTGCTCCATCATATGCATTACTTACACATGGCTATCTTTATCATAGGACCTTATCAGACGGGAGGAATTTCTCTTTATTGCAAATGGAGCCAATTGGAATTCACTTGAATTCGCTAGTTTAGGTAATTCACGTGAATTCCAATTGCGTTCGGAATGCGTTCAGAATGACTTCCCATTACCCGAAAATGACGCCCCATTGCCCGAAATTGCTGAGATGCTTTAATTCGAAATAACGTAAAACCCATGATTGCGTTTGGAATGACTTCCCTTTTGCTCGAAATTGTGTGAGATACTTTAATTCACAATAACGTGAAACCCCATGATTGCATTCGGATTGCCATTAGATTATACTTCCAATTTCCAACATCTGATAAGGTCCCTAGACTTAAGTCAAATAAGTACCCTTTAGTTTATGAAAGCTCATGCTGCCAATTTCTTTCAGTTACTCTCTAAGGTGCTACAAGATCTCTCTACAACTAATTCTACAGATTAACACTGTTATATCTTTGAATTCTAACATAATGAAGATGTAACACATAATAATAGGCAGAAGACATTATTCAGGCACATAGCAAACAACAGTAAGTTACCTTCACCATTAAAACTCAATCTTTGACTTGGAAAAACCACAAACGGTCAACTTCAAATCATGTCAAACTGCTTTATTACATCTTAAATAACAGTACATTTTAATATAATCTATCTTGCATCCAGCTTTCTTGAAGTACACCAACTTTAAAATTAAATACAAAAGGTGAAGGATACAAGGGTGTGGAGAAAGCTCTACGGAGTTCCATGAAGGGGTGGGGAGGTGGCTTTTGTTTTTAAAGTTTTAAAATGCCAAATCCAGGCCCGAAAATGCATGATTACAGCACATTTTGTACCACATGTTGCAGAGAGAAAAATTAAAAACCCAAATGAATAAAAGCGACTGTTTCGGCAAACGAGGGTAAATTTTGGTTTAGTGAGAGAATCAAAAGTTCTGACAAAATCTTTGCTGTTGAAACATTCTTTAGAGGCTTTCCTCCCGCTCTTTCATTCTCAAAACACAAAGCCAGGAAAAGCTGCTTGTTAGGAAAAAAAAACCCTAATCTGATTAAATGGGAGCACTTGATCACAGCCAACTGGCTTTTTAGGAATTTAAAATGTTATTTCCCTCCCTTCCCCACCCCAGAATCAAATCTACTGTGATTGTTGAAAAGGCGGTGATTGGTTTTTTTCTTTTAAAAATTAAGAATAGTGACTTATTAGACTACTCCGAGATGTGCATAACGTGGTACGTTTCATTTTTCATAGGTCCTTTGTTATGCACAGAGTAGCGACAGTAGATGAGATCAGCAATGGTTACAGCTTTCTTTTTCTTTTCTTTTTTTAAATGAACAGGTTATTTCTTGAAAGAAAAACACATGTAAGGACGCTTTAGTCTCATATGCACTTTAGCATTTCTACAGCATGCGATTCTAAAGAGTAATCCCACCCAATATGGCAAACCAAAACAGTTTTTTTTCCTCTTCCCATTGTTCTTGTTTAACTTAGAAAGTTTAAGATAATTATTTTCAAAAAACATTAAATTTGTACACTGTTTCATACACAAAGGATCGATGGAATAGCCAAGCACTGAACAGGTTTCTCTTTTCAACCGCCCCCCCAACCCAAACCCGCAGAATCTTTGTTTCGTTTGTTGACATTATGGGGTAGTGTTCGGCTATAACCTGCCCTCCAGTTAGCCATTAGAAATCCAAACTATGCAAAGGAAAGGATAATAAAAATGTGAAGTGGGGTGGGAAAAAAAAATCCTAGAGTTTGCATTTTGATACCCATAAAAGGTGAATTTTTTTAAAAAAACAAACAAACATTATACCATGTACAGCGTGTGCTTGGTTATCTTACTTCTTAACATTATCCTATATATGCAATATTTTGTGCAACAATTTGTGACACTGACAGAAGTTTAAAAAAAAAAGTCAGGGACTAAATTTACAGCATTAACAATCCCAGGTGCAACTGGGCTGAGACTCCCTTGTCTTGGCTCAACAATTGACTGTAAAAGCAAATTGTATTTAAAAAGGAAAGGAAATGTAAATATGGACAAAAAGTAGATATCAATCCTGCTACAAACACGACTTCAAAGTTTGAAAGTGAGATTAAAACAAGGCCCTCCCACCCCCAACTCATAGATTCAGTAAAACCAGATCAATGGTCTGCAATTTTAAAACTACAGTGAAAGTTAGAAGTTGTCTGCTTCACAATGTTTTTTTTTTCTCTTTTGTTTGGACATGCTTACACAAGTGTGTTTTTTTCTTTAGTTTTCTAGACGAAAAGTGGTCCCAAAAGGAATGCACAATTTTACTTCTTTTGCTATTTTGTATATAATTCACACAAATTTCTTCTTTTAGAGATAATTGTGCTCTTCATTTCAGCAACAGGAGACGTGAAAGATCTCACCCTTTGGTGGCGGGGCAGGAACTGGGGAGAGGCAGGGGGTGTCCAAGTTAGTAATAGTTGGATTCGATACATAATTTTAAACCTTTCAACTGTTGGAAAAGTCTTCCAGTCAGCGTAGAGTCCACTGCTATTCTGACACAGAACAGACAGAAAGTTTTGTTTAGTTTTAAGGATATCATATCACAAAAAAAACATTCGATGCTAACTTTCTCTCTCTTTCAATTATAGTTTATGTCTAGTCTGTGTAAAAGGAAGGGAATCTGCATTTCAGCCCCAAGTTTCTCTGTAAAAGTAACATACTGTTTCATGTTTACCAAGCGTAAGTTATAAAACTCAGAAACTTCTTTCTTTGTAAAAATCTACAGTGAATCCATTTTGGCTATGTCAAAAATGATACCTACCTCTGCTCGATTTTGCCCCTTTGGACAGCAAGTAGTTGAAACTCTATCACATATTTTGTTCTCTTGTGTCTTTTATAACCAGTGCTGTAACCAGCAGATTGCAAGCCGGGCCGTTCTGAATTATTTTATATTAAATTGTTATTGCAAGACAAATGCATGAACATTATTACCCTGTCACTGGCTGTTAAAATTAGAGATTAAAAAGGAGTTTAACTAACGGATTTCTATCCTTGATTGATAATCTCATAATCAAAACAATCTCCAATGTTGTAATCTAATCTGACCACTTGATTTTATTCCTAACTCTCTGTATTTTAATGTAATCTTTCCATTTTGTATTGGTTTATGCTTTATGAAACCTTTCTATTTATGTGATCTAAGTTATTGTATGCCTCAATGAGTCTACTGACCATAAACAAAAGATTGATTGATAAACTGATTTTGGTTATGTCAAAAATGCTTGACAAGTGTAATTAAAAGCAACCCAAATCTCAGTTATCTTATCAAATCTTATCAAATCCTCTCATGCCTCTGCTTTTTAGAATTGGCCCCCGCGTGGAAGCATTTAATCCTGGAATGCTGCAAAAACAACAGCTACTAAACTCCTAGAACGGTTACATTCAAATCCACCCAGAGTAAGAATCCAGCTTGGTTTCAAGCGATTGCCGAAGTTTCAAACAAAGAGTCTCTATGAACGTGCCAAAAGACTCCACGCTCCTTCCTTTTTGTTTAGGGAAGCAAAGGGAAATAACACCTGCTAGCTTTAAGTCAGAGGAGAGGACACAGGAAATTTTACTATCTGTATTGGCAGCGAACCTCAGATGCAATCGCTCAGCCTCATCTTTCCTTAAAGTTCCCACATCCCAAGATACAATGTTTTTGTGTCCCATTCAGTCTAAGGGCAGGATTTCTGGTCCGCAAACAAGGAATATTCCTTCTATCTTGTAATAACTTTTAATGGGTTATTTTGAGGGTTTTTTTGCCATACAATACATCCATTAGTGTATTCACAAAAAGCTAGTTTTGAGGTGGTGCATAAAACATGAAACAGGCTTACACTTCTAATTCCAACTTTTTAAAGCAGTGGTTCCCAAACTTTGGTCTTCCAGACATTTTGGACTTCAGCTCCCAGAATTCCTGACAGGTCCCACAATACCTAGCTGGGGCTTGTGGGAGTTGAAGTCCAAAATACCTGGAGGACCAAAGTTTGGGAGTGACTGCTCTAAAGCCTCAATACAGCATACAATAAAGGCTTTACGTTACAATTGGAAGGACACACAAGTTTTGAAACGCAGGAGCGGATGTGTTGATAATAAGAACTTTCCAAAGTCTACAGCAACTATGCAGTGTTATGTGCGAAGGACTGCGAAGCCCATAAGGAGGGGGCACAAGAGTCAACCGTTGTTTTTTACTTGTTGCTCTGCAGCAACTGGTGTTCAGAAGTATACTGCTCCTACAGGCTCATCAAGACAAGTAGCCACTGAAAGCCTTATATTTCCATAAACCATGTATCGAAAACATTCACATCAAAACAACAAACAAGCTGCAAGTGTCAACCTGCCAACAGGGATGCCATTAAAAAGAGCGCTCCTTAATAATCTCTCCTGTCTTTGTCCTTTGTGCAGTTCAATCACGCTGCTGGGCATCCTGCCTTGCTCCCTATCACTCAGAGAATCATAGAGTTAGAAGAGACCACAAGGGCCATCCAGTCCAACCCCCTGCCGTGCAGGAACTTTCATTCAAAGCATATCTGACAGATGGCCATCCAGCCTCTGCTTAAAGACCTCCAAGGAAGGAGACTCCACCACTTTCTGAGGGAGTTTGTTCCACTGTCGAACAGCCCTTACTGTCAGGAAGTTCCTCCTAAAGTTGAGGTGGAATCTCTTTTCCTGCAGCTTGCATCCATTGTTCCGTGTTCTAGTCTCTGGAGCAGCAGAAAACAAGCTTGCTCCCTCCTCAATATGACATCCCTTCAAATATTTAAACAGGGCTATCATATCACCTCTTAACCTTCAGAATGTCATGGGGAACCTTGTCAAAGGCCTTACTTGAAATCAAGATATACTATATCCACAGCATTCCCTTCATTTACCAAGCTGGTAATTTTATAGATATTAAAAAAGAGATCAGGTTTGTCTGGCATGACTTGTTTCTCTGAAACCCATGTTGACTTTCTGTGATTATGGCATTGCCTTCTGCTATGATTTTAAATCTGTGGCAGAGAAATGGCCAGTGACAATGGATACTGAAATACACCCAAACTACGGAAGGACCATGCCTGGGCACATCTGCATCCTCTGGAGGAAGATGGAAGCTTTGAAGCTAGCACAAGAAAAACATTCTTTTGTCTAAAAGTATAACTTGACCGATGCTGACACTGGTGAAATCACATACCAAGGGTACCATTGGATCTATTTTTTTTGGAAATGACTTCCTAAATTACAGTGAAATACAGAAGAGGCAAGTTTTATAATTCTCTGATTCCACTCGGTAGAGACAGACATACTGGAAAATGACACACTAAAATTAAAAAAAATTTGATTCTTGAATAGGTGATCCTTCTCATAGCTACCAACCTGCTTATTATTACAGTGGACTAAGGAATACAACTGCCCACCACCATACACATATTTTTATGCATTTCTCTAGAATGGACCTTTAATACTTCACAGAATCTTTTTTCTGTTTTGAGGGTAATAAAATTAAAAATATCAATAAGGACATTTAGAACGTCTAATTTTACTGCTAAGCTTTGCAAGCATTTAATCATTCTTTGACTTCCGAACCAATGTTCACATCTTCTGCACACATATGTCCAAAATAATCATACTGAAGCTCTGGAGTCTTCTCTGTAGAATGGAATGGGGCTTGGAATGTACTGGGCTGCCCAACAGAAACATTATGATGGTATGAAGCTATTCTGGAGCATGTAAGTGACTGATGGTTTTGTGCAATTACAGGACTAGTTAATGATAATGTGTGTAATTCTGTTTTCCCACCCCTTCTACCCTTCTCAGAAAAGTACCTACAGACTTTAATTCCAGATCTTGAGGAAGCTATCCCATGATCCTGTTGCCACTGCCATGCCATCATCAGTCACACCTAAGCAACTGACACGATTATCATGGCCAGCTAGGACACCTAGAAATTGGAAGGAGAGAGAGAGAGAAAACAAAAACAAGTTTAAGATTGGACAAGTTTCAATGATTATCACATCAAATATGCACAGAATCATAACACGGACAAAGTCTGGGTTTTTTTTAATTGCTATTTGGCTCCTGCAATTTAAAGTGTTCTTCCGGAAATGATTCTGAAAGGTGCTTATGCAGTGCTATGTCCGTCTTTTCTGAGTTCTTAATTCTGCTACAATATTCCTTGATTTTCTGAACAGCAATACACTGCACAGACATGTAATGAAAGACAAATATCAGAAGCTGAGAATTAGCAGCACATTTCCTGTTGTTATGGTATGCTGAAAACACTGCTAGCCCATTATTATACTGATATATTCTTGCACAGAAATTTGCATATGAAATATATTAATAATAATAATAATAATAATAATAGTTTGTATCCCGCTTCTCCAAAAATATCAAAGATGATATTGTTAACCTTAACAATGAGCACACATAATATATTATGTTCAGAAAAGGAAAATGTTACTGAATGCAGTTTTATAGTAATAAAACCAGCACCTACAAATCATTACATGAGTTACCACTACCTGAACAAAAAACAAGGGCATGTGTGTGCATGTGTGTGAAGTCCCACAGTGTGAATGCCCAGTTGAATACTAGGAAGCTTTAAGTATTAATGTGCAGGTTCACTGATAAGCCTTCACCTGAATTAACCTGAGAAAATAGTATTATTAAAACCAGGTGCCAATACTTTTAAGGTAACTTGTGTGTCACATTCATTTGGTTAGGCACAATACAGAACAAATATGCACACATACATCCCTCTAAGGAAAAAGAGCATGGCTACGTCCGTGTCAGTTTAGTGTAGCTAAGACAAATGCACATCCAAAACTGAGGAATCACTTTATTATTTAAGAATGACTCTGTCCTTCAGGCATTTTTTCCCCATTCACCTTCCAAAAGGTGTCCCACACCCCACTTGTCAGGGCAATGTAACTTCTTTTCCATGCCAAGCAAAATATTTATGAACAAATTCTGAAGTAAGGACATGCATACAAATTTGCAATCAGTTCTAAGTGCAGTATGTGGAAGGAATGTTTTTAGAAATCCAAACATCCAATTACTAATGGACATGAGGTCCAGTATTGTGTAACATAGGTTATTGTTAGCCTTATTCACAGTTCTCTCAATTAGGATAGGTATACATGCAAAGAAGGAGGCACAATAACTCAGCTTTAAGAGGGCTGTTCAGTTTCTTGTTACCAATACTGCCTGACATCCAGTTCAATATTTACAAGGTTGTAAGCTAACTCCTGGGTTGGGTTGGGGTAAAGCAATGTTTGCGAGAATCCAGAAATCTCTCGTTTGAAGCACTTTAATTTCTTTGTAAAACCAGTGTGATGTAGTGGTTTGGGTGTTGGACTAGGACTCTACAGACTATGGTTTGAAACCCAGCTCAGCCATGGAAAACCATTGGATGGGTGATTTATGAACAAGTCACACGCTCTGGGCAAGTAACATGACCTGAGCCTCACAAGAAGGCAATGTCAAGCCTCCTTTGAACAAATCTTGCCAAGAAAACCCGATGATAGGTTTACCTGAGGGTTGGGTGAGCAGGTCATTGAAGGAAAATACACCCAGCCCCCTCCGACCAACAAGCCGTAGTGTAAGAAGCAGTTGCAACAGGACCGCGCAATTCAAACAATGTTCTCTGTTGTCTATTGATTCTTCCCGTCTTACTTGTTTCACCCTCCTTCATTTAGACACCATGTCTTCTGTCTCTACAGTACACTTAGTTCCTTTATTGTATTCTTTGCCAAAGAGATTCCATAAGCTTACCTGCTCTGTCGGCTTTGAGTGTGTCCCATACATTGCAGTTAAAGTCATCATAGCCAGCTAGGAGAAGGCGTCCGCTCTTGGAGAAAGCTACAGAGGTGATGCCACAGATTATGTTGTCATGGGAATAAACCATAAGCTCCTGGTCAGCACGAAGGTCAAACAGCCGGCATGTGGCATCATCAGAGCCAGTGGCAAACGCATTGCCATTTGGGAAGAACTTGAGGGAAACAAAGAAACATGATTATAAGAAAGGTGTACTCTATCCTGCAAAGAAGCTTCTACAACAATTGGAAAGCTATTTCATTCTCTGTGAAGATCTCCAGAATAACTGCACAGTATCACCTGTGCATGAAGATGCGTTCACTCTTACACTCCTCTCTCACAATAAAGTTTTTACGTACACAGATGGCATTGATGTCTGACTCATGGCCAGTGAAGGTTTGCCGGCACATCCCTTCTCGGACATCCCACAGCTTTGCAGAGGCATCGCAGGCACCAGAAACAAAACACTTGGAATCAGGAGCAAGGGACAGGCTCATGACATCTCCGGTGTGACCAGTAAATGTGGTTGTTTGTTGACCTGTTTCTATGTCCCAAAGGGCACTGACAGATAATGGATGAAAATGAGAAAAAGAAATGAGACTACCATAAAGCAAACAAATAAGCATAGCACATTAGGTCACTGGTGGGCAGGCCTTTGACTCTTTTTTCCCCAATTTGGGGTACCACAACAGAGTGTAGCTCAAAATCCTTCCATGCAGAAATTCAATTTTGGCCACCTTGAGATACTTTTATCTCAGAAGTATAATATAGGGCTGTGAGAGGAAGGTAATGTCATTGCTCCTGCTGGATTTTTCCCTGTTAATATATATGAGAGAGTATTTAAGTAGATGGGGCTCCATCTACTGTCTGCTTACACATACAGTGACTATCTCTGGGAGAACTAGACCCTAGTGAGTTCATGCAAAGGTAAGACCTCAGAAGAACATTGTACTTTACAGTTTTGCTTCCCTGTCTGGATTAGTTCTCTACTCCTTACCAAGTAGTATCTCCAGAGCTGGTAACAATTTGATTATCGTCCACAAAACGACAACATGACAAGTAGCCTGCAAAGGAGAGGAGAGAAAAAGGGAGAACAAAATATGATTGATGAATACTGAGAATCCCCCCCCCCCCAAATCTACACTTCGGGACCGCCTTCTTCCGTATAATCCACCCTGGACATTCAGGTCCTAGGGGAGGAATTTATTACAGCCTATGAAAACTAAGCTGTCTGCAACCACCCAAAGGATCGTCTCGGAAACTGCTCCCAGATTATGGAATGACCTGCTGGAGGAGATCCATCATGTTGCCAGCTTAAAAAAGGCTGTTAAGACAGATCTCTTCTGGCAGGCCTTTCCTAAACAGATAACCGGCCACTAAAATTGGAATCCGGAATCCAGCATCCCTTTAAATCTGCTATAGCCAGATTTGTTTATTTTAACATTCTTAATTGTTTAATTGTTGTTTTAAGGAAGGGTGGGATACTGGGATTTGGAATTGTATGATTTTAACTTGTAAGCCACCCCAGTTGTCTCTGACAGAGAGGCGGGATATAAATTAAAAAAAATATTTATTTAGCCTGAAGATGAAGGGTCTTCCCTCCAGTCCATCTGCCTTGGTCCTGGCCTCAAAAGGAGAGAAGAACTGCTGGACGTCATCCCCTTCCCTACCACCATTCCCTTCTCCTTTTGTCTTGTGTCTTTTTAGATTGTAAGCCTGAGGACAGGGAACCGTCGAATTACAAATAATAATAATTGTAAGACGCTCTGAGAGCCTTTAGGGCTGAAAATAGTGGTATATACACCATAAATAAATAATAATTTTGTCTTCCAACAGCTAGACCAGTCCACTCCTAGATGATGTTGCCATCAACAGAGATTACGGTATAATGCCAGCATGCAATATTCATTTTACAAAAGGGATTGGTGGTGTGCCAAACTGCAGTCTATCAGAAACAGAGGTATATCAGATCTCCCTATTCTTCCGTCCAAAACAAAAGACTGATCACAGAAACTACCTGTGTCAATAAAAATATTTTCTGGATATCTCATAAATTCAGAAGTCTCAAATTTCTTGGACATATTGCTTGGTATCTTGTCAGAGTAACATTCCTAGCTGAAATTGACCTAGAATTTCCTCAAATGGAATACTTCCACAAAACAAAACTGCGACCACAATAGTTATTTCCAATTTTGGCTCCACAGAATGAAAGGTTTTGGTGGAAGAAGCAGAATTAGCCATAGTTGTCACCATGACCAAGAATCTGCTTCAACTGTGCTTATACTAGTATATAACTCTTATGAATTTGCCACAGGTCAGACCATCTCTCCCCTAACCAAAACACCACAAATGCCCATCTGAATATGGCTTTATACATTTGTTATTCATTACCTTAAATTGAGAGTTATAAACACCTTTGACTCCACTGGATTATAAATAACTATTCATTGCTGAGTAACCTCAGTTCCCCTCTGTGAGCTGTTTGCAGAGAGCGCCTTTTAGTCTGTATCTGTGAAGCCTTGCAGCGGTGGTGAGACAGCAAGATACAGAGCCCTCCCAAGGCTTCCTCTTAAGAACCGTTAAAGGTTTTTCCGGAGCCAAGCTGGCAACCTCTGGAGGAAGAGCCCTCTGCGCTTGGCCACACTTTGAGATTTTGTTCTTTTGCAGAAACAAAGACAGTATACGAGATCCAACGTAGCTCTGAAGGTAGGGTGGGGGCTGTAATGGTCTATTGGGATTTCTCCTGAGTTCATTCTTCTAGGCTGCAGTTCATCTAATGTATAGCTATCAATTTCAGGAGCAAACTGACTCTTGTATGGGATTCACTTAGGGGCTATACAGACAGGCAAAAAGAGATGTTTTCAGGCTGGCTTGAAGGTGTGGCATTTAGATGACACATAGAATCATAGAATCATAGAATCATAGAGTTGGAAGAGACCACAAGGGCCATCCAGTCCAACCCCCTGCCATGCAGGAACTCCAAGTCAAAGCATCCCTGACAGATGGCCATCCAGCCTCTGCTTAAAGACCCCTAAGGAAGGAGACTCCACCACACTCCGAGGGAGTGTGTTCCACTGTCGAACAGCCCTTACTGTCAGGAAGTTCCTCCTAATGTTGAGGTGGAATCTCTTTTCCTGCAGTTTGCATCCATTGTTCCGCGTTCTAGTCTCTGCAGCAGCAGAAAACAAGCTTGCTCCCTCCTCAATATGACATCCCTTCAAATATTTAAACAGGGCTATCATATCACCTCTTAACCTTCTCTTCTCCAGGCTAAACATCCCCAGCTCCCTAAGGCGTTCTTCATAAGGCAAGGTTTCCAGACCCTTCACCATCTTAGTTGCCCTCCTTTGGACATGCTCCAGTTTCTCCACATCCTTTTTGAATTGTGGTGCCCAGAACTGGACACAGTATTCCAGGTGGGGCCTGACCAAAGCAGAATAGAGTGGCACTATAACTTCCCTTGATCTAGAAACTATACTTCTATTGATGCAGCCTAAAATTGCATTGGCTTTTTTAGCTGCCGCATCACACTGTTGACTCATGTTCAGCTTATGGTCTACTTGGACTCCTAGATCCCTTTCACATGTGGTCTCGTTCAGCCAGGTGTCCCCCATCCTATATCTGTGCATTTCATTTTTCCGCCCTAAGTGCAGAACCTTACATTTCTCCGTATTGAATTTCATTTTGTTAGCACTGGCCCAGCTTTCTAGTCTATTCAGGTCATTTTGAATTTTGATCCTATCCTCTGGGGTATTAGCTACTCCTCCCAGTTTAGTGTCATCTGCAAATTTGATAAGTATGCCCCCAATTCTGTCATCCAAATCGTTAATAAAGATGTTGAATAGCACTGGGCCCAGGACAGAACCCTGTGGGACCCCACTGGTCACTTCTCTCCAGGATGAAAAGGAGCCATTGTTGAGCACCCTTTGAGTTCGGCCACTCAACCAATTACAAATCCATGTAACAGTTAACTTGTCTATCCCACATTTTGCAAGCTTGTTTGCAAGAATGTCATGGGGAACCTTGTCAAAGGCCTTACTGAAATCGAGGTATACTATATCCACAGCATTCCCTTCATCTACCAAGCTGGTAATTTTATCAAAAAAAGAGATCAGGTTCGTTTGGCATGACTTCTTTTTCTGAAACCCATGTTGGCTTTTTGTGATTATGGCATTGGCTTCTAAATGTTCGCAGACTCTCTGCTTAATGATCTGCTCTAGCACCTTTCCTGGAATTGATGTCAGACTAACTGGACGATAATTGTTGGGATCCTCTTTTTTTCCCTTTTTGAAGATGGGGACAACGTTTGCCCTCCTCCAGTCTTCTGGGACTTCTCCTGTTCTCCAGGAGTTCTCAAAGATTATTGCCAATGGCTCTGATATTACATTTGCTAGTTCTTTTAATACTCTAGGATGTAGTTCATCTGGTCCTGGAGATTTATATTCATTTAGGTTAACCAAGTATTCCTGTACTATCTCTTTACTTATTCTGTGCTGAAATTCCCCTATTCTGTCTTCTGCTCCATTATCCTTCGGTTGAGCACCTTTTGCCTTTTCTGAGAAGACTGAAGCAAAGAAGGTGTTGAGTAATTCTACCTTTTCTCTGTCCCCTGTTAGCATTTTGCCATCTTCTGCACGCAGTGGCCCTACTGTTTCCTTCTTCTTCCTTTTGCTGCGGACATATCCAAAAAAGCCCTTTTTATTGTTCTTAACCTCTCTAGCAAGCCTGAGTTCATTCTGCGCTTTAGCTTTTCTGACTTTACCCCTACATGTGCTGGCTATTTGTTTAAATTCCTCTTTCGTGATTTCTCCATTTTTCCATTTCTTATACATGTTCCGTTTAAAACTTAGCTCATTTGAAAGTTCCTTAGTCATCCATCCTGGCTTCTTGAGACATCTACCATTTTTCTTCTTCATTGGAACTGTTTGAAATTGTGCCTTCAATATCTCCCTTTTGAGAAACTCCCATCCGTCTTGAACTCCCTTTTCTTTTAGTATTCCTGACCATGGGATCACTCCCAGTATTTCTCTAAGTTTATTGAAATTAGCTCTCCTAAAGTCTAGAGTGCGTGTCTGACTATGCCTAGCTTCTCCCTTCCACTGCATAACAAACTCCAGGAGAACATGGTCACTTCCACCTAAGGATCCAACCACTTGCACCCCATCAACTAGGTCATCCCTGTTGGTTAAGATCAGATCTAAAATGGCTGATCCCCTTGTTGCCTCTTCCACCTTTTGGACAATGAAATTGTCTTCCAGGCAAGTGAGGAATTTGCTAGACTTTGAGGATTTGGCTGAGTTTGACTTCCAGCAAATATCCGGATAGTTGAAGTCACCCATCACTACTACATCTCTCCTTCCTGATTGTGTGGTCATCTGTTCTAGAAAGGCATCATCCAATTCCTCTGCCTGAGTCGGGGGTCTGTAGTAGACTCCCACAGTAACATCCCTGTTATTTCCCTCTCCTTTAATTTTTATCCAGATGCTCTCCACCTGGCTTCCAGTATTGACTTCCTGGATCTCTTCACTGGTGTAAATATCCCTGACATATAATGCTATTCCTCCTCCTTTCCTACTTGGCCTGTTTCTCTTAAAAAGGTTATACCCCTCTATTTCTACATTCCAATCATGAGACTCATCCCACCAGGTTTCAGTGATGCCTATTATATCATATTTCCCTTGTTGTGCTAGGAGTTCAAGTTCATCCTGCTTATTTCCCATACTCTGTGCATTAGTGTAGAGACATTTAAGACCATGTGTCCTCTTTACTTGCTGCTTTTGCACATTTTTTTGCCTCCTACTGTTGGGTCCTTGCACTGTTTGCCTTGTTCCCTCTATGCCACTTGGACTATTCTCTCCATCCCTTTTGTCTTCCAGTATAATGTCTCCCTCCCCCACATAACTCAGTTTAAAGCCCTCCTGATCAGATTCTTCAGACTGTTGGCAAAAACGTTTTTGCCAACTGGCGTGAGATGCAGCCCATCCCTTGCCAGAAGTCCCTCCTCATGGATCCGCAGCCCATGATCCAAGAATCCAAACTGTTCTTGGCGGCACCATCTACGGAGCCAGTTATTCACCTCTGCTATTTTCCTCTCCCTTCCTGGACCATGCCCTTCTACCGGGAGTAGAGATGAGATGACAACCTGTGCATCCATCTCTTTCAGCTTCCTTCCCAGAGCCTCATAATCCCTTTTGATATTCTGAAGGCTGTGCCTTGCAGTATCATTGGTTCCCACATGAACCAAAAGAAGGGGATAACGGTCAGTAGGCTTGACAAGTCTTGTCAGCCTCTCCGTCACATGATGGATCTTTGCCCCAGGGAGACAACACACCTCCCGAGACATCTTGTCAGGCCCACAAACCACTGCTTCTGTACCCCTCAGCAAGGAGTCCCCCACCACGACCACGCGCCTCCTCCGAGGCTTAGCAGTGGCTGTTCCTTTTCGTGATACTCTCAGGCTCCCCTGCTCTGTCCCTGATGTCTGTCCCTGCTGCTTTTCCTCATCATCTCTGACAACAGAGAGAGATTCAAAGCGATTCTGTAGCTGCAAGCCGCTCACAGAACGTTCCCTGGTTTCCTTACTTCTGTGTGTGACCTCCCTCCAAGCATCTACCTCTGTTGTATGTGGAGTGACCTCCTCCACCCCAACAACTTCCTCTGTCTGTTTCCCACCCAAGACATTCTGGCCTGTTCTGTTCAGGAGATTCTCCTGCTCTCTATGATGCTGGAGTGCAGATATCTGCTCCTCTAGCTGCTGTACTTTCTCTTCCAAGAGGACTACCAACTTGCACTTGTGGCAGGTGTAGTTCGCCACCTCTGTAGGCAAGAAGACAAACATCCCACAGGTGTTGCAGGTGACTGCTGCAGGGCCTTCAGTGTCCATACTGAAAAGACTTAAGGAGGCACTGAAACAAGACTGTGGGCTTCCCTTGCTAGACTTGGCCTTTATTCCCAAGCTCTGTCACTGAGTTCAAGTCACGGGGCCTATAGTTATGTAGAGAGCTCCTGGCTAAAAGCTCCTTCCAAAGGCAAGTCTCTGATTCACTTCCTCTGATGCTTCAGGCCGGCTCCTCTTCTATTCTCTACACACCTCCTTGACTAGATAAAAAAAAAATCAAAATTCGGCGCGCGCTTCTGCTAGCCTTGAGTAGCCTTAAGTAGCCTCCCAGCACTGGCTCCCAGAATGCAATGGCTCAAGTGTAAATTAAATTAGATCTCACCCAAGCACATGGACTAGAACCTCCTCCTTTTCTTTCTCCTTTGTTAAAGGAAATGAAGCTTCTGCTAGCCTTGAGTAGCCTTAAGTAGCCTCCCAGCACTGGCTCCCAGAATGCAATGGCTCAAGTGTAAATTAAATTAGATCTCACCCAAGCACATGGACTACAGCCTCCTCCTTTTCTTTCTCCTCCTTAAAGGAAATGCAGCTTCTGCTAGCCTGCTAGCCTTGGCTCAAGTGTAAATTAAATTAGATCTCACCCAAGCACATGGACTACAGCCTCCTCCTTTTCTTTCTCCTCCTTAAAGGAAATGCAGCTTCTGCTAGCCTGCTAGCCTTGGCTCAAGTGTAAATTAAATTAGATCTCACCCAAGCACATGGACTACAGCCTCCTCCTTTTCTTTCTCCTCCTTAAAGGAAATGCAGCTTCTGCTAACCTTGAGTAGCCTTAAGTAGCCTCCCAGCACTGGCTCCCAGAATGCAATGGCTCAAGTGTGAATTAAATTAGATCTCACCCAAGCACATGGACTACAGCCTCCTCCTTTTCTTTCTCCTCCTTAAAGGAAATGCAGCTTCTGCTAGCCTGCTAGCCTTGGCTCAAGTGTAAATTAAATTAGATCTCACCCAAGCACATGCCTTAAAGCCAACAGGAAAGTGCCCTCAAGGTGCCTTATGTAGAGAAAAACCATTTCAAAAAGAAGCTTTTTTCCGCTTCTTCCTGGCTTGAAGCAATATCATGTGGTCATGACATAAGCGCTCCAGCTGCCTTGGGAGCCGGTGGTGCGGTTGGTGGGGCTTCAATGTGGCTTTAGAAAAGGCAGCTTCAAGCCACTTTTTCCTGCCCATCTGTTTCACCCCTAAGTATCACAAATGGTGGCTCCATGCCAATTTCTATAAACTTTGCTAAGGACCATGAGTTTATGCTGCAGTCTATAGGCAGGCCACTTGTCTTCGGTTCTAAGGACCATGTTGGCTTCTGTGAACTCAGAATATCTGAAAAATAATTCCTTTTCCACAGTCTTCCATTTTCCTAATGTAGTTTGATAATCAACTTCTGTTTCCCAAGTATGCCAGGGAATTCCAGGCTTTACCAGTGGGAGAGATAAAAGTCTGTAACAGAATTCTAAGCTCTCTTGACAAACTGCAATTTACAGATTATTTGGAGGAATCCATGAGAAAGTTTATTTCAAAATTGTTTTGTTTTAACTTCACACAGTGTTGATTTTGACAATGCTTGTTTCTTTAAAAGGACCACTATGTTGCTACTACAAAAGTTACTAGACTACCTACCTACCTAGGCAAGGCTTTCATAGACCTTGTAAAGGTTACAAAAATTACTTTTAGATTACAGCTGCCAGTATCTTGCATTAGCTTTTCTTTGCTCATTTTATAAAAATCTTATTGCATAAGCAAGATGGAGACAGTTCTTTCAGGAGACAGCATGGATGAGCGCTTGCATTCATGTGGAGTTAACAGACTAAACCCCACTCACCTGTATGGCCAGCCAGTTCACGGCTTACACGCACATTGCCTTCACGTGTTTTCAGGTTGTAAATGGAACATATGTTATCCAGACCACCACAAGCCACATAGTTTCCAGATGGGGCATAAGCACAGGTCATTACCCAGGAAGAGCGCAAGGGGATAGCATGGACCTGAATGAGAAGGAGGGAAAATATGTTAAGCCAGACATCTTGTCAAGCTCTTTGAAGTGAGGTGGCTTCCTCTGCTAAAAAACGTAATACACCACTGCCAAAAAAGCCCTTCCTAGATCTTCTGGACCATAATAATTATAGACGAGTATCAAATCTTCCTTTCTTGGGCAAGGTGGACGAGTAGGAAGTTACCTTCCAACTCCTGGCTGTCTTGAACGATACACACTTCCTCAACGCTTTTCAAATCTGTGTCAGAGCAGGATACAAAGCAGAGACTGCTATGATTGCATTACTGGAGAACTCTTTCTTAACAATGACAGGTGGAGTGTATTCCTGCTAATGTTCTTGGACTTCTCATCTGAATTTCATACCACTGACCATGGTATCCTTCTGGAACACCTGAAGGAGTTGGGACTCAGAGGTACTGTGCTGCAATGGTTCTGGACCTACTTCTTAGGCAGGTTCCAGATCAGGGATAGCTGCTTCTCACAAAAGGAACTGTTATATGGCATACCACAAGGTGCCATTCTATTCCCAATACTATTCAACAGGTACATGAAACTGCTGGGAGGGATCATCTGGAGGCATGAGGCAGAATGCTATCAATACGCTGATGACACCTAAATATTCATCTTCAGGCCTTCAAACAAGAGCCTCAGCTAAGGTTAGCATGTCATCTCTGAATGAATGCTTGGAAGAGGTAATAGGGTGGATGAAGAAGAACAAATTGAAAATGAATCCAGACAAGACAGAGGTGCCTACTAGCAAGGGTCCTAACCTGTGTCAAGCAGTTCTGGACTGTGTGTGCTCCTGGATCTGTCCCTCCTAATGTCAGCTCAGATAGATAAGATGGTCATGAATACCTGTTATTGGCTTCGGCTGATATGCCAACTGCACCCGTTCCTAGAATTGGAGGACCTAAAGATGCTATTGTATGTGCTGTTAACCTCAAGACTGCACTTCTACAATGTGCTCTACATAGGGCTACATGTCTACCAACTCTGGAAACTCCAACTGGTTCAGGATACAGCAGCTAGGATTACGGGTACATCCAGGAGTGATCACATTACACTGATCTTAAAATCACTCCACTGGCTGCCAATTGGTTTCTGGGCGAAGTTTATTGCCTTTAAAGCCCTATATGGTTTGGGTACAGGTTACCTACAAGATGGCCTTCTCCCTTACATTTCCCACCCTGTACACTCAGGTCCTCTGGGAAATGTTTTTCTAAGGTGCAATTACATAAATATATATGGCTTACCTGACCTAGTGGTTTCTCGTGTGCAAAATGTTTGTTGAAACATGTTAAAGTGCTCCTTTTTTGTGTTATAGGAACCAATCTCTATTCTTTTCATATTATTTCTGTCTCTGGTACCAAATGTTCATTGAAGACGAAATGCCTAAGAACACGTCTATTTTGTTAACTGAGGTATACCTCTATTTTAAAGACTAGGCAGTTGGGATTTTGCCAGCCCCAACTGTGTATGAAGTGATACAGTTTTCAAATTTCATGGAGAGCATGCACCTTATTTAAAAGGAAAACTGTATGTCTGGAAGCATTTCAAGGCTTGGAGAATTTGTGTACTTTGGAGAGTGAATGGTACTGATGGGCAATGGAGCAAGTGGTGTGTTCCAGGATGGTGAAATTGATTCTCAGATCCACCACCACATCTGGCCACCTCTGCTGTAACAAAGCCACAACCTATCAGGCTCAGACTAATAATACTGACCCAGTATCTTACAGGAAAATGGTAAGAATTACTAGAATAATGCATACATAACTGTTTGAGCACTCTCAAATGCTATAAAAATAACAATTATAACTATCACAATAGGCTTGACACAAGGATGCAAATAAATTTATGTTTAGTTACTGAATTAATCAGTATATCTCAACAGTAAGATTCACTATGAAGTTATGTCCTTGAGTGCCTTTTTAAAAATCTCTGTTGATATTAAGAAGAAAAAACAAGCAAGAACCCAAACAAAGCTATGCATATTACTGTTAACAGGTGGAATGATCCTTTATTTGGCATCCAATGAAACACGTAAAAAAAAATCCCTGGTCTTACTGCATCACTAGGATGAAACCCTCCCCCTCCTGTTCTTTTAAAAGCACCTTCTTTGTGAACTTCATCATCATATCCAGCATGTGCAAGACTGCTTAGTTACAGCTATGATGTCTGAGATATTTTTAGCTTAAGATTTTGAATGATTCTGATACTTAGGAAGATACCCATTTGAATCTACATTCTGGTAACTGTAATCCAATATCCTGCATCTGATGAATACTAGTCAGCACGGTGTAGTGGTTTGAGCACTGGACTTCAACTCTGGAGACCATCAGGGTTCAAATCCCCACTCAGCCACAGAAAGTGTTTGGGTAATCTTGGGCAAGTCATACTCTCTCAGCATCAGAGGAAGGCAAAGGCAAACTCCTTCTGAACAAATCCTGCCAAGAAAGCCCCATGACAGGTTTGCCATCAGTCAGAAATGACTTGAAGGCAAAGTCCTCCTTACTTTAAGTGAAAGGGTGTGATGAAGAGTAAATAGAATACTAATCTGTCATTGGACAACAGATTAACCCTTACTGTACTTCCTATCAATGTGAGTGAAGGCATTCAGATCTCTCTGTAAGGCTGATCTGAATGTTTGCTAGTCTCAAGACTAAATGAAGGTAATGCATAAGAGTGCGATTTTGGGGCAGTGCAGATCACCCCCTAAGGTGTGACCTGCAGCCACCTCATGATGTGCTACATTGGGGCTGTGGCAACCACACACTGTGGCCCCAATATGGCCTTTCCAAAAGGAGCTGCAAAAGGTGGCTTCTTTTTGTGCCCTGGAAAGAGCACGATAGCTGTGGCTTTATGGCGCTCCTTCGCATTGTGTTGTGTGGACGTAGCGCCAGAGAAGCACTGTGATGCTGTGGGATGTGGAATGGCATGCGATGTTAGGCTGCCATGGGGGCTGAATCGGGATGTGAGTCTTATGGATGCCAAACCCTGACTCTGCATAATGGCCGGTACGCACAGCCCCTTTGTCTGCTACAGCATCAGTGAAGGGTAGGAACAAAACAAAATGAAAGTGAAGTATAGCTCTATTTTTTTAAAAGGTAGATCGGTAATTTTTTTGGCACTTCATAACTTTGAGAAGGTGGGGGTAGAGAAAGAAGAAGACAACTTTGTAGAAATACTGTGAATACCTGCCCTGCAAGAATTCAAGCAACTACTAGCTATTTATTTTCCCACACTGAAGAAACAGATGTTTCAAGGGATGAAACCTAAGCACCAGTGAGGTGCTTCCATAAACCTCTGTTGTCTCTTCTTGTAGTTTAAATTTTAGTCTGTATTTCTATTTCTTAAAACTATGACTTTTAATGCAATTCTCTTCTAATATGTGTTAATCAAAGTCAGTGGATGCATCTCGCATTAAGTAAACCTTGCATAATCTGGGTGCATGTCTCATATGACTACAGCCAAGATTGGAAGGCTCATTTCTAGTACATATTTCTCTGCTGTTTTTTACTAGAGAGGTTAACACTTTTCCTCACCAAGCATACCTCTTTCTAAACAGTTCCAACTCGGTGCCATTCCCCTTCATTTCACAAAGCAGCCTGCTCCCTCAAAATAAAAATAAAAAGGAAAAAAAAGACACCATCCTTGAATTTGTCTGTATCTATCCTCTTTGAATGATCATCTTTGTAAGAAAGCTAAACAAAAGCCCAATCAAAAATGCAGCATTTGAAACACTCCTTCATAAAGTTTTCTTCCTCTGATTTATTTCTCCTCTTTCAGACAAGTTGTACTGAAGCAGAAGAAGCCAGGTAATTGCTCTCACCTTATTTGTGGTGTAACTGTCCCAAATGATAAGCTTGCCATCCTGTGATGCGCTAACAAGAAGCCTGGAGGTATGGGTAGGAAGAAAGATACAAAACAAACAGATGAAGTACATATCCGAAAGGGAGAGGCAGGCTAATAATAATAATAATAATAATCAACCATCATCATCATCATCATCATCATCATCAATGTAGGAAGACAAGTATTACTTTCAATTAGGAGCTTTTGCTCTTTGTGTGGAAATGCTAACAAAGGTTCGTTCTAACCATTTGTTTAGCAAATTTGCCAAGTTGTCCTCACATGTTGTCCTTACATGGGGGGAAACCAAGACAGTATCATCTGCCCAAACCCATCTCAATGAGATGATTTAAAAACCAAACCCAAGATATCACCTGTTAATGGGGAAAAAAATCAAATTGTTTCTTACAGCTTACATTCAGACAATCTAATCCTGTACTGTGCTTCTGCTTCAAAAGCAGTGCAACAATCAGGAAGTCATTCAACTATGGTTTCCATTTACATCTGAAGCAGAAACTACTGTTAATTTCAAAGGAAACAAAAATATACAGGGATAAATAGGGATGAAAAAAGATCATACATATCCTATTTTTTTAAAAGTGGAGTTGATTGTTTGGATTAGGCCACTGAACACTTCTAACATATTTACTACAGACAAGCTATTCTAAAAATGTTTTAACAAGGGAGCAGGAGTGAGGAGAGCCAAAGATTTATATAACATAAGTGTTCTTATGACAACACAGATTGTGTTATAGCAGTCAGTGGCAATTCATATTTGTGCTGCTCGCTGCAAAACCAGTATCACTGAATAATAAAAGTGTCAGGCATTCAGAAAAACAATTTAAAAACAGGCACATGCCTCTTCTATCTTTAGAATTCTCCAGAACTCTTCCAATACCACAACTGTATTTTTTTCCCCATAGGAGAAATGAGCAATGCTATTTTTATGACTATATTTCAATTCTGCTGCCAACAACAACAACAAAAATGTTAACATTAGTTCTTATATTTCTCAATTCTTTTAGTATTAGAGTGAAATATGTACCGGGATTTTTTTAATGTTTACATAATTTGGGCGGAGGGAATAAATCCTTCCCCTCCAAGTCAAGATATACTGTTTCAAAAACCGTGCCTCTGCTCATACACACCAGTTAGCTAGCTGAATAACAGGTATTGCCATTTTTATCAGCTCTCAGATACAAAACCACAAATACAGTATGTGATATCTTCAAGGGGGCTCCAAATACATGTTGAGAACTTATTTTAGTAGCTTTAGCAAGCTACTGTAAAGTGGGAAAGAGCACTTGTTGCTCCAACCCTTTGGAACTCACTTCCATGGGAAGCTAGGTTGGTCCTTTCCTTTCCTTTCGCTGGCGGAAAAAGACATTTTTTGTTTGTAGAAGATTATTCTACAACTCACCACCGCTTGGTCTTGGCTCACCTCAAGAATTTAAGCTCTTTGTAGCATTCATGGACCTAAAGGCTGCATTTAATTCCATCTCCAGATCTAGGATAGCGCTACACTGGGATACCTCTCTGAAGTTATACCTATGTTTAAAGGGGTGAGGCAGGGGTGTATCCTTGCGCCCACCCTATTCAATCTCTACTTGAATTAAAATGGTTCAAAGATATAGCTGTGCTGCTAGCACTGAGCAGAACTTTAGACTCTAAAATATCTATCTTAAGATGCTTCTACACAAAAGGGAATAAATTTGTCCCATTTGGCATTAAGGTATTTAATCTGAAGATATCATGCAAGCTGCTTTATGCAGCAGCCATCTGAACAGAAGGTATAAATTCTAAGCCTGACAGTTTTCAAGCTAAATTTTAAAGGGCCCTCTTTTATACTCCCATGTCTGTTCCTAATTCAGCACTATTTAGGGAAACAGGAGAAAGTCCCCTCTTTGCAAGGGCTTGGTTATTAGAAATAAAACAGTGGCTCAAATTATTTATTTTTAAGTGTGACAAAGGTCTTCTAGGCCACCTTTCTTTGGACAACTGTGCTAGCAGGTGGTCCAAGTTTATTACCTAAAAGACAGCCTGTATTTGGCTTGTCTTCATCTTTGCTTGCTAATTTGGATCATGAGACAGTATTAAAATCTATCAAACAAAGATTTTTTCTTTAAGCAGGCTTTTAATTGGTAAAGAGGGAAGCTTCTTATGTAGATGTGTGCTATTTTAGATGGTTTTAACTTCTGCATGACTTTTAAATGATTTCTATATTGTTTAATGTGGTTTTACTTGTTTTTAAATTTTTAGTGATGTTTTTTAACAGATTTTCTTTGGAAGCTGCTTGGGTCCCACTCTGGGAGAAAGGTAGCATATAAATTAAACAAACACACCACAAAGTAACTTCAGTCTCATGATTGACAAAACATCTATTGCTTTCTCACTGTTCCCCCCTTCACTAGTTTCTTTTAAAAATATTCTATTAACTTCTATAATCTTTCTACCTTATAAACTGCTTTACAAAAGGATGTCTTCTGCTTATGTTCCTCTGCAAAATGCCTTGTAACTAGCTAAAGGAGGAGAACACAGGAAATATATGATCACTATGTTGCTTATCCAGAAGTAGCAGCAATGTATATATGCCTATTTTCTAGGCAGCTGCCCATGTTTTGTAAAGTGCCAATGTGTTTTCTACAAGTTTTCCCTGGGACTCTCTGGAGGGAAGGAGTCAAATTGCTAACACCTAAAACATAACATATTCTCAGAAAATAAGAACAAGAAACTTACGTATATTAATGCAAGAGTTCTCGCTGTTGCATATACAATGAAAGAAATCTTCTCAGAGAGAGTTTTGAACCCAGGGAAACTGACTTTTGGTAAGCACATCTATTGCTTCTCTTCCAGCCAGTTCTAATCTCAGAAGAAGGCTGAGCAGCAAAGGAGCCTTTATAGGGTTCCACATTCTAGTGGGCCACCCAAACTGTGACCTCCGGGATGTATGTTGTGCAAGCCTGCTCTAGCCCATTCCTACAACTGTATGAATATCCTTTATAACCTAAAACTTTAATATTGCATCTGAAGAGGTGCGCTTACATCCACGAAAGCTCATGCCAAAATCAAAGCCAGACAGTTTTAAAGGTGATGCTACATTCCTTTTTTTTCCTCTCCCCCCTTCTGCCTTTTCATATCCAAAGGCAGATACAACAGAGGTGGTTCTTATCAGAGGGCTGGACATTCTTTAGGCACCAATGAAACTCACCTGGAATCAGTCCCCCAGTGCATTGCATAAATTTTAGCCAAGTGTCCTCTCAGTGTTCTTCTTGTACGCATCTGAATACGGCCAACTGGGTCGATGTTGGCGGTGATCTAAATGAGAAATCGATTGCATATGTTAAGCGGCAGCCACAAGACTATCTTCTGACAGCAGAACTCTCAACCAATCTAGTCTTCTTGACAAAGAACAAAGTGAATGAACGTTCCATTCAGGCCATTTTTGATGTGTTTTCCTATTATACTAAATAATTTTTGCCAACTGATCGGTTAGGAGATGCCCATTACTATTTCTTCAGAAAGAGGACCCTGTATCAATTTCTGGTATAGCCATATTTAATATCACTGATATAGAAGGGTCTATATGTGGTGTTTCATTACACTCTCATCTAAAGTTATGCACACTAAGTGACTGTGGTTAAGAGGACATCATGTCAAAAGTCCCAAAGCTGATGACCAGAAGAAGGAAAGAACTTCCAAAAAATGTCTCTTCTGAGGCAGGAGCTCTTCTGCAACAAATGACACCTCACTCTGTACCTTTTGAGGTTTCTCTTTGAGGTTTCTACCTCTAACAAAGGTCAAACTCTTTCATTTGGACTACAATTGGAAACACCTAAGATTAACAGATTTCCCCAGATTAACAGTACAGAGGCTTCTTGAGAAACTGAGCCCTCACGCAAGGGAGACAGCGCCTGGATCTTAAGGGAAGTTACTTTGCTGCTGCTAATGGAGCAGACATTTTATTACCTGGCTTTTACTGCCCTTTGTCCTCAATTCCCACACAGCGAGGAAGGGGATTGTCCTCTGCCTGCATTGATATCCATCCAGACCATCGTAACCAACAACAGAAGTTACATTTGAAATAAAATATAGTCCTGAGGGGCTGACATCACAGCCCCAACACAGAGAGGTGAAACTCCTTTATCCTGGTTTGGGGAGAGGTCAAACCTGACAGCACAGAGAATGCTATGGGAGAGTACAACTATGATATTGTTGAATTTTGAAACCCCGAGTGGTAGCTGTTTTAAGTCTGCTGCAGCAAGGTCTTGTGGCATAATTTTCCATGGTGACATTCAAGATGGTTGCTCCCTTTATTTAGATTCATTTCTTCATCTTACTTTGCCAATTATTAATTAGGAATGGGCCGGTGTCACACTGCGAAAAAGATCCTTTAATTTTTTTTACTGTGTGCATATATACCATTTTCATTTGTGCTCTACACAGTAACGTTCTGCATTGCTGGTCCTTTGGCTTTGTTTTGAAAAACCTCCCTGTCCACCCTCCCTTCTTTGGACCTATGCAATTTTGGTACCGGTATATCATTGATCAAGTCTCCTAATACTGGTAGTAATTGTATCATGTGGCAGAACTGGGTTCCAGCCCATGAAAACCTCCAAACTGGCTTTGAGCAACATGTTCATTTTTTATAAGATGCTACATGACTCTCCATTATCTAAAAGAAACACGCTTTCTAAGAAACTACTAATAAAAAGTGTCTTAAACATGTTTCTCCATAAGGGAACCAAATAAATTTAAGGCTTGCTTGTCAATAGGTTGTAATATTCTCTGGGAACTTTACAGCTACAAACATTTAAAAAAATAGTCTGCATACTTGTTCTGTCTCCATGTAAACACAGTTATTTAGCTAAAGGACCTGAACAAAGAATTCCAGCTTCCTCTTGAAATATGTCAAGGAAACTTAGTATGGATCAAAATGCTTTCCAGGTTTAGTATTCTGACATGATTCCTTTTCTCTGCTCTATGTCAGATTCTTGAAGTCTCCCTCCCTGCTTCCATGGTCTAAGTTACAACAGTAAAACTGAATCTTGTTCATTCAGCATTTTTGTAAGATAGCTAAACATGATTCCCCCCACCCCCATGAATTATGCTAAAAGGCATCCTCCCAGTTCACCACCACAAGACAAAATATTCACGGAATCAATTTTAGCAGCATATTTTTATGAAACGATGCACTCTTGTCTCCTCCCTCCATTACTGCTACCAATAGTATTGTTTTATTTCAAGTTCTAGCACAGAATATTGTGCTGACAAGTAATGTAAAGCTGGATTCAAAACAGAACAATAGTTGCCAGTCCAATTTTTATCTATGTATGACCTGGTCACTGGCTGCAAGATGATGAGTGATGTTCTCCTGTTTTTGTTCTTGAGGTCACAGGCTCTTGCTCAAAAAGCTAGTACAAAGCCCCAAAGAAAGCCAAGCAATTATTATAAGATTACATGTGTTTAAGGCTACCAAGTTGAATGGGGGAAAACAAGATGGATCTTTTTTAAATAATGCAAGATTCTTTTGTCATTTTTGCAGCAACAGATTAACATAGCTATTCCTCCGGATATCTTTTACTAAATGTGCCTTCTAATGTCAAATAGCAGAAGAGCCACAGTTCAGACATTACATTTCTATCCATGTTCAGACAATGTTGTAATCGTGGCAAAGGTAGGAAAACAGACTGCAAGAGTCTACACTCCTTTCTCCTAGAAGCCTTACTATGCAGAGTTACAGTAGAATTAAAGAATATGTGGCCCTCTAGATATTGATAGACTGCAAAATCTATTAGCTTTAGCCAGCACAGATGATCCATCCAACAAATCCGGAGGGCCACATATTACTGGTTAATGTTAACCTGTTTTGAAAACAGTTTCAGTCTTGGTCTATTGCAAAAACACATGTTGTTTACCTGTATCTGTGGCTTTTCACTTTGTCATTTGTAAACTCCTTCAAATGGGTCTTCCCAGATGTGCACAAATGCTCAGATCATTCTAGAGTTGAGCAAGTGTATTTTTGCAGGTATTCAGCCACCTCTACTGTGCATATCAGTACCACATTCCTACAATTCACTTCTAGTTCTACATCTGCAGAAAGGTTACAAGTATAACTAATACAGGGAATTCCCTTGAGGGGAGGTGGGAGGGTTCTGCGAGTTCACGGATGACCACTGAAGGAAAAAATGTTACAGGAAGCAACTTGTGGCGTTTTTCCCTTTTGTGGTGTCTGTGATTCACACAAATGGGAAATTAAAGAACGTGCCCGAGTGGAGGTTGGGAGGAATTCAGACAAAGAGAGATGTCAGTGCTGTGGCGTTACAAATAAACACCAGTGATTGTGACCACTGGCTATGAAGTAAGTGTCTGGAATCACTAACCCACTTAACAATGGCATGGATGTAGCTGTTGGTCTGACTTCTCTCATCCTGTCGAGGGATCAATTTTGTCAAGTTGCAACTATATGCAATGGTCACAATAATCCACTTAGCTAGACACTGAAAAGGAACCAATTCACTGTATTTTGTCAATAGCACACAGAGGCTAAAGGAAAAGTTTCCAGACCTTTTCAGCTCTGGACATTTTGGTGGCCCTCCTCTGGACACTTTCCAGCTTCTCAACATATTTTTGAATTATGGTACCCAGAACTGGACACAGCATTCCAGGTGAGAAGAATAGAGCAGCACTATTACTTGCCTTGATCTAGACACTAGACTATTTCTAGTCTAAGACAGTGACCGGCACCAGGGCAGAGAGGCCAGATGCCGATGTCGAAGCAGGCATGAGAAAGGCCATGGTGGAGTCGAACTGAGCTGCTGCCAACGACACCGAGGCCGAAGCAGGGGCCTGGACGTTGGTGAGAGGAGTGACCTCCTTGGCCTTGTGCCTCTTTTTATGTTTGTCACTCTCATGATGCGACGACCTCTTCTTGGCCTTTTGGGACACCCAAGGCACCTCTTGAGGAGACTGACTGGAAGTTGACTGAGACATCGATGCAGAAGATGGATGTGCTGATGCTGACAAGTGTCGATGTCGGCGTCGAAGCTTTCCGAGAGCTTAGGAATCTGCGGGAACTTAGAGATGGGAAGTCTACCCAGAGGATCCAACTGTAGGGCCGATTTTTGGGCAACTGCTAGGGCTTTTCCCCACAAAAAAGCCTGGAGTCTTTTAGCCCTGTTGTGGAGAGTCACTGGAGTGAAGGCCTTACAATGAACACATCCATCGGGGATATGAGCTTCGCCCAGACCAAAAAGGCACTTAGAACGTCTATCATTAAGGCCCAGTTTGTTGAGACAAACAGAACATGCCTTGAAAAGAGAAGTAGAGGCCATAGGAGGCCAGCAAGCAACAGCGAGGGGCCCACCAAGCTGGAGATCCTCGCTGAAACTCAAATTAAGGGGCAGCTCAAGGGGAATAACAAGGTAAAACAAAATAAAGCAAGAAAAAGAAAGTTTAAGGGGAGAATTCTACTCAGCCGTGGAAGAAACTATCACCAACCCGAAGGAGATGTTTCTCTTGCGGCGGACGAAAGAGAACTGAAGGAGGAGCTAGATTGGCGGGATTGGGCATGTTTAGGGCATGGGAGGGGCAGGGCTATCGCCAATCTGCTCAGCTTTTCAGCTCCCCGAATGGAGTCTCTGCGAAGGTGCAGTACCCTATTGTGTGAGGCACAGAGACCACGAAGAAGTAACTTCACTTTCCAGAGTTCCATAACTCTGAGCCATGATTAAAGTGGTGTAAAACTAGATAATTTCTGCAGTGCAGATGCAGTGTAAGTTGAAACTGAAGGAGGCCAATTGTGAGAGTGTCAGCTCAAAAACCTTGGGAGGAAAACGAAATCAGTCTGCCGAAGCTAGTGTGCAGTTTTCCTGCCCTTTCTATCTACTTTGAAGTTTCAATCCTAGACATCATTTAAACACAGAAACATCACGGAAGTTTTCCAAGGCAGAGAATGCAATGGAATGACCATCCTTAGGAGGCACCTTAATACTACAATTTGAGAACATCTTCTAAATAAAGCCCTTGAGGCCACTGAGGTCATGACAGTGAGAACCAGTGGCACTACTGGTGAAAATACAGAAGAAATGTGCCAAATGCATGTTAAAGGGAAAGAAAAGATTATGGAATTTGCCAATATCTCTTTGGGAACAGCACAATAAATAGCTAAAGAACATTCAGCTAAAAAGATTGAAGTGTTTAGAAGACATTGCTCTCAGTGAGGCAGATAAAAAGCAACTAGTGATAAGGATGTAGGAAATAAAGGCTTATGGTACTAGCATGTGCACATACCATCAAAAGTTGCTTGTTCAGCTCTCTAATGTTACTAACACTCTGCACAGGTGTAGGAAGACCCATTTATGTAATTCACTAAATAGCAAACCTCAGTTATGTTTAAGGTCTCCATTGAGAGCACTATTAGTCTGGGAATAAAACTTTTTGATCTCATTTCCGTAACCATGAGTAAGGGAACAAGACATTACAGGTGTATCAGCATTCTGTATTTCAAAAGTAACTTGCTAAATCTTGTTGATAATTTAGAATGTGACCAGTGCTAACAAAATGAAATTCAATGCGGAGAAATGTAAGGTTCTGCACTTAGGGCGGAAAAATGAAATGCACAGATATAGGATGGGGGACACCTGGCTGAATGAGACCACATGTGAAAGGGATCTAGGAGTCCAAGTAGACCATAAGCTGAACATGAGTCAACAGTGTGATGCGGCAGCTAAAAAAGCCAATGCAATTTTAGGCTGCATCAATAGAAGTACAGTTTCTAGATAAGGGAAGTTATAGTGCCACTCTATTCTGCTTTGGTCAGGCCCCACCTGGAATACTGTGTCCAGTTCTGGGCACCACATTTCAAAAAAGATGTGGAGAAACTGGAGCATGTCCAAAGGAGGGCAACTAAGATGGTGAAGGGTCTGGAAACCTTGCCCTATGAAGAACGCCTTAGGGAGCTGGGGATGTTTAGCCTGGAGAAGAGAAGGTTAAGAGGTGATATGATAGCCCTGTTTAAATATTTGAAGGGATGTCATATTGAGGAGGGAGCAAGCTTGTTTTCTGCTGCTGCAGAGACTAGAACGCGGAACAATGGATGCAAACTGCAGGAAAAGAGATTCCACCTCAACATTAGGAGGAACTTCCTGACAGTAAGGGCTGTTCGACAGTGGAACACACTCCCTCGGAGCGTAGTGGAGTCTCCTTCCTTAGGGGTCTTTAAGCAGAGGCTGGATGGCCATCTGTCAGGGATGCTTTGACTTGGAGTTCCTGCATGGCAGGGGGTTGGACTGGATGGCCCTTGTGGTCTCTTCCAACTCTATGATTCTATGATTCTATGAATGATTTATTCCCAGTTAAATAGATTACCTGCTGCCAAGAGAAAAAGATGACACCCTGAAAAAGATGATCATACACAGCAATCCCTTAAATGGCTTATCCGATGTAAGCCTTTTTTAGTTTAAAAAAACAAAACAGTGTTTTGTGTACACTCACCTGGGCCAACGTAGCATCAGCACACGCTTTTCTAGCATCCTGGGGAAACAAAGAATGAAGAGATACTATGTCAGAGAGATGGAATATGCTCACTGAATAATTTGACACCATGCTACTATTAGAAAAGGACAAACAAATGTAAAGAATCTGGGCAACCCGTTTACTACTAAAACCCCAAAGCAGTGACAGTTGAGGAGACAAGCATGTGTACCTTGAAGAAGGAAGCACTGAAATTATAAGAATCCCACAGAAATTTGCAAAAATAAATTACACCAAATGTGTGTATGTGTGCTTCTTCCTCACAGTGTGAACCACATCAAGTTACTGTATATACTCATGTATAAGTCTAGAAATTTCAGTCACAAAATTGTCCCCAAAAACCTGGGTCGACTTATTCACGGGTCAATGTAAGTACTGTACTTTAACTCTTATTTTAAAAAAGAACCATCCCCTGGTGACAGGCAAGAGCATAATCTGTCCTGGAAGCACTGAGCCCTCTCTAGTCGCTCATCCATCCAGTTTTTAGTATGAGTGCGAACAGTTATACCTGCTGAAAATTTAAAAAGTTCTTTGGCACTGTTTTCCTTAGCTTCATCCTTTAGATCCTTTGCTATATATCTGCTGGTAAGTTTTACCCTCGACTTATCTTTGGGTCATATCAAAATCCATAATTTTTGCCCCCAAACTTGCCCTCAACTTATACATAAGGTCAATTTATAGTTGAGTATATATGGTACTTAAATAGAGGATGAAAAACTATGGATAAGAAAACAGCCACAAAGAAGGATGTTCTACGTAGGATGGTGTCTTTTTGAAACCCCCTTTTCTGGGAAGACTCAAGCCTGACAAAAAGTTGTACATTGATATAATTATTACATTTACGACTGGCCTCCCAAACTGTATCTTGTTAGTTTAAGGGACTGGGCTGCATATGCATGCCACAAGAGCTGTATGCAAAGTACCCATAAAACATGAGCAACAATACAGCAGACCATTAACCGAAGACAACTGCAAGTAAACTGATGTAGAAAATGTCATACAACCCTCGCTACACGAATCCGTACAACAACCCACTTAAGCAGGAGAGTTCCAGTTTTCTTTCACAGACACCAGCATGGATCCAAAGGCTGTGTGCTTTTTATAAAGTCAGGTGGTGTGACTCTTTTTCTTTCTCAACCACAGCAGAGACATCTTTGGGTATATCTTAAGGTGTAAATACAATATAGGAATCGTTTTCCCCATGTTTATTTAACATGAAACGTTACTATCAACACTATCTATTGTTTAATAAACCTTGTGAAATTGACTAACTACAGTTCCCCCCCCCCCCCAAAAAAAAGGCAGTTCGTGTCCAATCTAACAAGAAATGACAAAAAGAAAAAGGGATTGAGAGAGAAGAGGAAAATAAGCAAATTTAGTCACCGATTTTTACACAAACACAAAAAGGAAACACGGCTAAGGCAGGACCAAATGACAGATGGTCCCCAAGCTTAGCCAATGAACTGAGCTCTGCTGTTCCATTTCTTTTTCCACTGCAGTCACATGGAAAGGTGCAAAACATAGAAAGCCAGTCAAAAAGACATGTAGCATCCCTATGGCAACAGATATATATGCAAAACCCATGAACCTCAGAGCACAAATGGGTGTGTGCACCTTGCAAAGGTGAATGGCACTTGCTACCTGAAAATATATAATCTGACAACACACATGGAATGTTATTATAATTTATTTATTTGCGCCCCACATTTCCACCAACACTAGGACTTAGGCGGCTTACAAAAAATTAAAATGAAACGAACACAATTAAAGCAATCCAAAAATGTAAGTAAAAACATATTAAAAATTATTGTTGGAAGGGAGGCTCGAGAGTAAGCAAAACATTTTTATTCCAGCAAGCTTTTTAAAACCATGCAGGCCTGGTTTTATTCAGGACGCTGGTGGTTTAGATTATTTTTAACCTTGTATGTTTTAAATGTTGTATGTTTTAAATTTTTTCAACTTTTTCCTGTTTGAATTAGGCTACTTGAAGTGTTTTTAAAAATGTTGTTTTAATGTGTTCTTATATTGTGAGCCACCTTGGATCCCTTTTTGGGAGAAAGGTGGGATAAAAATAAAATTAATTCCACTGCTTTGGTCATTTCCCCATTTCAGAGATCAAACTTCACAGATTTATCTGCTGAGGCAAAAGGAAAATCTTCCAGGGAATCATTCAGAACTTGCAATATTATGCAGGTTCCCTGTCCCTGCAAAATATTGAGCTGTGGGTCTAGGTGAAGTAATTTAAAAAAAGACCAAGTAGTAAGCATTTCTCAAATAGTGAGTCAATAGTGGCCCCTTGCCCACTTTAAGGTGGTCCTTAATGCCCAGCCAGTGCCTTCTGACTCAACTGCCCTGTTCCTCTAGATAAGCATCGTTGTGAAGTCGAAAGCTTTTGTGAAGTCGAAAGCTTTCATGACCAGCATCCATAGGTTTTTTTGGGTTATGTGGCCATGTTCTAGAAGAGTTTGTTTTTGATGTTTCGCCAGCATGTGCCTGGCATCTTCAGAGAATACTGGCATGGAAGAGAGTTGGGTATACATACATACATATATATAGTGTGACCCTGGATAGGAAGGAGTGATTTCCATGTTAATCTGTGCATCGCTCTGTTGCTGAATGGCAAGGCCTCAGGTTGGGAGGATATGCAAAGAGGATTTGGGTCTGTTTAAATAGAGATCCACTGTTTGCTGTGGAATCCCCTGACCCTGGGTGGTTTTCATTTGCATTTGCTGGGTCTTGAGTTTAGTGTTTTTCGCCCAGATATCCAAACTTTGCTAAATTTAATGGTTTCTTATTTCCTGTTGAAACTGTCCAGGTGCTTGTGGTTTTCAATGGCTCCCCTGTGCATTGTTGATAGTTATAGTCACTTCCATCACCTGACAATAATGTGGCATCAGAGAGTGGCACCAGGGGCTGGACAAACACATACCTATGCAGTGTATGGTGGTGAAGACTAGAAAGTGGAATTTTGCAAAAATGGCTGGAAATTGAAACAAGTTAGGAGGGTCTCCCTTCTCTGAAGGAAAAAAAGCCAAAGTTTTTCTTAATAGAACAGCATCTCTCCAACGATAACTTCCCTATACATCTAATAAACATAGTCCTGCCTGCCAAAGCAAGTGGGAGGAGCAGGTTGCCCAATATAGGAACAAAGTATGTAGAAGTATAGTATCTAGATTAAGGGAAGTAATAATGCCACTTTATTCTGTTTTGGTCAGGCCTCACCTGGAATACTGTGTCCAGTTCTGGGCACCACAATTCAAAAAGGATGTTGACATATTGAAGCATGTCCCGAGGAGGGCCACCAAAATGGTGAAGGGTCTGGAAACAATGCCCTATGACTTAGGGAGCTGGGTATCTTTAGCCTGGAGAAGAGATGGTTAAAAGGTGATATGATGGCCCTGTTTAAGTAGTTGAAGGGATGTCATGTTGAGGATGGAGCAAGTTTGTTTTCTGCTGCTCCAGAGAATAGGACCTGGAACAATAGATGCAAGCTCCAGGAAAAGAGATTCCACCTCAACATTAGGAGGACCGTCCTGACAGTAAGGGCTGTTCGACAGTGGAACACACTCCCTTGGAGGGTGGTGGAGTCTTCTTCCTTAGAGGTCTTTAAGCAGAGGATGGATGGCGATCTGTCGGGGATGCTTTGACTGGGAGTTCCTGCATGGCAGGGGGTTGGACTGGATGGCCCTTGTGGTCTCTTCCAACTCTGTGATTCTATGATTCTAAGATTAAAAGTTTTTTTTGTCATTCAGTGTCTTTGGACTAACTTCTACTGGAAACAGGGAGGACAAATTACACTATCTCTTGGGACAAACACTGATTAAAGAAACTCCTTGACACAAATAGCTTTGGCAAAAAACCAGCACTTTACGAAGAGCAACTAAGTATCAACAGACAATGGAGCATGTCTGGAAGAGGGCAACCAAAATGGTGTAGGGGCCCTATGAGGAGCAACTTAGGGGACTGGGTATGTTTAGCCTCAAGAAGAAAAGTTTAAAAAGTGATATGATAGCCCTATTTCAATATTGGTAGGGGTGTCACGTTGAGGATGGAGCAAGCTTGTTTTCTGCTGCTCCAGAGAACAGGACATGGAGCAAAGAGATTCCAGCTCAACATCAGGAAGAACTTCCTGACAGTAAGAACTGTTTGATAGTGGAAGATTCTGCCTCAGAGGGCGGTGGAATCTCCTCCTTTGGAAGTTTGGAAGACTTTAAACCAAAGATGGATGCCCATCTGTCGGGGATGTTTTTGATTCTGTGTTCCTGCATGGCAGAATGGGGTTGGACTGGATGGCCCTGTGAGTTTATGATTCTATATTCTGCCTTTATCTCTCATTTTGTGACTGCTTTTGCTCTATATCACAAGTTTGTATTAACAACAATTAATTCTCTCAAGGGTGACTTGGCATGGAAAGGCTGAGAATCCTGGACCAAATCGAGACCAGAATATGCCAGTATCCCTAAATTTAAATCCTAAACAAAAGGTGGAGGTTATCAGAGGCTGCAAATGCCTTATCAACCTGAACCGGTTCTCCTGGCAACCAATATATTTTTTAAAAAGTGGGAAACATCTAAGAAGAAGAAGAAGAAGAAAAAGAAAAAAATATATTTAGGCAACTTCTATTTACTTCTATTATCTCTCTGGGCATTAATGTTACTTCTATTATCTCTCTGGGCATTAATGCTTTTGGATTTTAATGCTTTTCTCAACCTGGATGTGACAAAGGAAAGCTCTGAGCGTCAGGACTGTATTAGGGTTGTCTAAGGACACTGGTAATGTAAAAGACTAAGGGCTGAACTAACAAAGAGAATCACAAAGGAAGTGAAGCTTACTAGGCAATACCGAACAGAAATAAAAAGGCACCATTAATGTCAAATGCACTAAGTGTGCCCTTGCATGGGTATGTGTAGAAATTTACTCTAAACTAAGGCTGGTCAACAGTGTACTTCCACTGCATCTCCTGGCTCCCAATGAAATTAGCAATTCTCTTGCTGCATTCTAAAAATCTGCTCCAGAGGGCTAGAAAATTATCCACCGCAGGTTTTCAGTGTCACTAGTGGCTGTAGATACAGAAGTACACCACTAGATTTTCACCTGTATCTACAGAAGCGTTTCCCAATCTCAGATCCCCAGAAGTTAGACTGCAACTACCATCCTACCCCAAATTTGCCAGGTTGTCTGGGGAGAATGGGTGTTGTAGCCCAAGTCCATTGGGGACCCAAGACTGGGAAAATCTGGGTCTGTAGCATTATGATAAATAGTTCTTCTCAATCGTAAGTGTGTGAGGATGGGAAGAAACTTCAACTTCTACTGTACTGTAGTTCTCTATAATATACTTGAAGCAGTGTGGTGTTCTTTTTTTTCTTATTTTAAACAGAGAACCACACGTGAAAACAAAATACAGAAAGTCTCCTTACTGGAGCCAAAACATTTCACTGTGTTTAAAGAAATCTGGAATTAATGAAAGCAGGAAGGCATGGATATTAATTTCTTCAACCAGTTATATATACAACAGCTAAATAATTTGTCAGATGTCCCACAACAGTTATTTATATGAATGGATTTCACATTAAGCTATTTTATTTGGCTTGAGAAGTGATAATATGTAGATTACGTAGATTACTTCTTAGAATATATTCTATGTCTAGTTTGTATTTTATAACAACATAGCATTATTTACAAGCTACAATAAATACTTGAGAAGTATTAAAAAAACAGCCTGTAAAGGAAGATTGCAATCAACATGAAAAAACTATCATGGTCAAAGCATCCTAAGAATGAATATTTATGTCTAATGTTAGCGAATGGTCAGATTGTTCATTTCTGATATGTTGTTCCCCAGTTAGTGTGAGAGAAACAAGAGAAAGATAAGAGGTTTCAAGACCGGAAAAAAAAACCCCATTCACATTGATATTCTATTTCTCACCTCTGTGCAGATCCCTATTAACTCCTTTTCCTCCTTCTTCACTATTTCCTACAGGAACGCTGTATCAGATTAGGCAAGACATATATTAAAGTAAGTCTGACTGCTTACCCAACATCATTTAATCCCAAGGGGGTGTCTTGCAGGCAGGTTTCTAGATGAACTGGTCCTAACACTTTAATATCTCTGTTTAGGTTAACAGCATGAACACAGATGCACCACATCCCTTAACAGTCTACATGAACAGGTATAATTGTGTTCTGCTCTTACTCAACTGGAGGGGATTCATTTACATGTAATTTTATCTTTGGAACAAAGTAGGGTAAAAATACAGAAACTACGAAAGAACTTGGGCTGAAGGGAATCCGTTTGTAAATATGTCTGTAAATGCAAACTTGAATGGTGGCAACCCAATAAGAAGTTCTAATTGGAACTACCTGTATTTTCTTGTTCACTGCTCCAGTCTAGAGAGATGAAATCCAGGTCAACAAAGCCCTAGGGCCTGGGCTACATTTCTTCACACCGAAGTCTATTTGGTCAGATGTACTGATATACGTATACTACTGTGGTTACAACTGACCTAGTTTCATAGATCATTTTTACAAAGTAGAACTTACTGGACCTAAAATGAACCCGCTTCTTTGAATATTATTAGGCTTTGACACTTGGTCTTCTTCTTTCATAAGGCACAAGTCAATGAGCATCAGTGTTAAAATTCTACATTCCATAAAGAGAAGAAGAAAAAGGTAGTGGGGGAACTGTTTATCCAAGGAGTCAAACAATGGGGAAACCAAACACTGTTTTTTTTCCTTAAATACTTACTCTGATTTGGTTTTTCAGTTGTTCTGCCTCCTGGCGTAATTGGTCAAGTTCACTCATCCTCTCAGGCTAAAGGTTTGCTTCGATGACACCCCTCAGATACTCAAAAATCTGGCGGGAAAATAAAACGAATTGGGGTCAGAATTTAAACAGCACATTTAGATCGTAGTCCTATACATGTCAATCAGAAGTCATCCCAAACAATTCACACAAGGTTGCCCTTGCTCAGTCCATGTTGCTTCAATTATGTAATGTTTAGGATACCTTGCCGTGTGTATATTCTGCTCTAAAGGCACACATTTTCAACTTGCATGCAAAGACCAAAGGTGATGTTTGTAATATATTTATACAATGGCTGTTTCCTAGTTACAATAGACAGATTTATTACAATCAACTGATCAAACATCAACAAGCATCAACAAGCATCACCATAATAATCAAATTCCTGTCTCCAAATATAGGATTGCGTTGGGCACACACCTTGGAAGTACAAGAATGGATCTCAAAAATTTTTTCTGCAAAGTTTCCATTGAATCAAATTTAGTATAAGCACAAGTTATAATAAAAGTATGACTGACTGACTGAATACTGACTGAACATTAAGAAACAACAGCTACCTCAGATGATTGTACATAACTTTAAACAAGACGCTTAGACGGTGAAATGTATCCTAAACCTTGGTTCAGTTATTAGTCAAAATGGGAACTGCAACCAAGAAATCAGACTTGGAGTTGGAAGTAGAGCAGCTATGAAAGAGCTAGACAAAATCCTCAAATGTAAAGATAACTCATTCAATATCAATGTCAAGAATAATCCATGCGATTGTATTTCCAATTGCTATGTAGAGTTGGGGGAAAAAGCTGGACAGAAAAGCTGATAAGAAGACAAACAATTTGTTTGAAATGTGGTGCTGGAAGAGAATGCTGGTCATCTTAAATGCTAAAGGAGACAGGATTGCTCCTTTGGCTTGCATAAGCAATTGCACTCTCGTCAAGTTGCATCTCTTTTGCAGAAGTTATTTCATTTATATTCCACTTTCCCTTCAAAACTGGAACAAGACATTCACAAAAAGCTTACAAAAAAATCAGCTCAAACTGCAGTTACAACAAAATGCGGATTAAAAGCAATTTAAAAGTAGTATGGGAAGAGGTTTTCAACCTCACGTCTAAGAGTCATCTTTAAACTCAAATTATGAGGGGTCATTAACAGTATAGGTAATTCAAACATTTTATTGGAAAACTCTTAGCGACGTTGAGGTAATGCTTAAGATATCGCAAAATATCATGACCGTGATTTGTCATGATACCATGACAAATTTAATCTGCAAATCACCCTTCTTAATTCCTCACAAGTACTCGTGGTTGAATGTACTCATGTTCACCCCTGGACTTTTTTTTTTAACTCAGAAAAACAAATCAAAGCAAAAACAGAATGACATTATCACTTAATTCTAAGCTATATTAGCCAGGATCAGTATGCAATGGGATCTTCTAGCACCTTTGAGGCGAAGGTGTCAGTTAGGATAGCAAGTGCTTGCATTGACAGTTTTAGCTATGTGTGCAATTTGAGTCAGATTACATACTTGTTCCTGGGGAACGAGGAGGAATTCATGAGGATGGATGATCAAAAACAAGGTTCAAGGAAAGTTTCTAAGACAATAGACACACAGATTCCATGCTTAACAGGGGGAAAGCTAAAATTTTTTCTAAATGTGCCAGGCTCTACAATTACTGAAATGCATTCTGCGGTCAAATATGACACCGATTTCACCAGTATCAATAACTGAAATCCTGAGACAGAAAAGGCCAAACCTAAAACGAAAGTACCAATTCTACATTTGGTTGCCAATGATACAATTCACCCATCCATGAAATCATCACATCAGTGATTATAACCAAGAGAACGCTCCTCTTGAACAATTTGAATTCTGCTCAAGAATTATGATCCTGTACTTATTATTTATGTATGTATTTAAAGTTTGTTTGTCCATATTTTAGCCAAAAGGGCTCCCTTTCAGCAATCTGTACCAGCAGTCTTCTCTTCTAAAATGTAATCCAAATGTGTTATCCATCCATAAAGCGATTGAGGGAGCCATTTGAGTACTCCGATTTTTTAACCATACCTTCACGGCAATAGCAGAAAAGATACTTAAGAGTATCCTAAGCTTGTTAAACCTGCAGTCCCTGTAAGAGTTTCTACATGGAACCAGGTCTGAATTGTCTGCCTTGAGGTTGCAATGTCAGTGTTAAATCTCAATAATCTCTTGGCTAAGATTAGCTACTCATTCAAATCCAGTTAAGATGAAACTTGCATGCTGTTCTTTCCGAGACTTGTCCTCCTGGAAGAGTTTGTGTTAGAATGCTGACTATGGGTGCGAGAGACATACAGGTGTCTCTGGTTGCCCATCTGTGCAACAATCATAGTATGCGGTCTTGGTACTCTCATCATGTAATAACCAGGACCACATACTTTTTTGGCAGCTGGCTATTCTGGACTTTTACCTCTGAAAGAAGTGGTTCCAGCAGCACCTAACTGCTCATGCTTTAGAGAAGGAATAGCAATGAGATATTACTGGAGATCCAGCCTTTATAGGATCACAGAGATAGCACTCATTACACTTACTGGTTCAGGGAAGCTTTTTTCCTGCTACTCCTGAGAACAGGACCTGGAACAATGGACAGTAAGAGATGTTTGACACATTCCTTCGAAGAGTGGTGGAGTCTCCTTCTTTGGAGGTCTATAAACAGAGGCTGGATGGCCTCTGCCAGGGGTGCTTTTGATAGTGAGTTCCTGCATGGCAAGTGGTTGGTCTGGTTGGCCCTTGGGGTCTCTTTCCAACTCTATGATCCTATTTGTTTCTTTGACCTGCTAAATCTCACTGGTTCCTACAGGTCTACTGAAGCTTGTCAGTGAGTAATGAAAGGGATTTTTATTTTACCATCCTGGTATTGTAACTGAAGAGTCACATTTTTAATTTTTTTTTGCGTAAAAGCTCACATTCACCTTTTCCCAAAGATCAACCAACTAGTAGAAACACCTGAAGACCATTAACTTACCAACCAAGTCTTAAGGTTCTGTAGAAATACAAATACCAGGAGATAAATGACCAGTCTCAGGGAGGGAAGGATGTTCCCACCTTTATTGCTGAAAACCAAGATCTCACGGAGGTGAGTCAATGTCTATTTTTCCAGCGATAGAAGGTGCCACCATCCTATGAACGGGATGTACTAAAGCTCCCTATTCCTGGGTGGGTATCTATTGCCTGGCTAACAGGGTACTTATGCTGTTTCCAAATCTTCATTATCACATTGTTGGACTCAAACATAGGAAAGTAAGAGGTAGTCTGAAAAAATATACAACCTAATATATTGTGTGTACCACTATCCGATAAAGTCAGCCAATGTGTTTGTCCATTATAATATGTGGCACAAAGGTGGAATGTACAAGTGAATCCATTTTCTATTTGACACTGCATGTTGATTCATTCCCAAAATAGTGAACATACATACCTTCCCACTGTGGGAAGCTGTCTGACCTCCAGAAGCATATGGAGCATCTTGCAATGAAGGCAGAAAGCATGCGCCACTTCTACATGCTGCTCCTCTATCATACTGTAACATTTTCACAAACCCCAAGTCTCTGGCTTGCTATGGTACACATGTTTAAAAGCAATATAGATTGAGCAAGGAATGTGTTCTTCCGTCTGTGCGATATTTCAACAAGCGTTTTACTCCAAATAGCAAATCCATAAATCCCAGGTGATGATAGGATGACATGGAAGTCTCTCATTCATGTGTAAGTGGAAGTCAAGTTAACAACAAATTGGGAAATGCTAGCAGTCGCTACAAGTAAAACAACAATTTTTTAAGAAATAATGCTCATGTCAAATTCTACAAAACAGTGATACCTTTACTGGGCCAACCAAAATACAAACAAACAAACAAAACAAAAACACTGCAAGCTTTCGAAGGTCCATTGGCTTCTTCATCAGGCAGAGATGTAAAAATCATACAGGAGAAAAAAAGTATATGACAATTTTAGTCACAAGCCTGCACTTTGTTAAGATGTAGCTGTTCTCAGTTCAGGTGTTGTTGGAAGGTCACTCATGCAGGACGACCCTCCCTTTTTCTGACCAAGGAAATAAAAATCTTTTCTTGCGTTCAAATTAACAAGACAATGAGACCCTCCAATAACATCTGGACTGAACATAGCTGCATCCTGTCAAAATGTTGTAATAATATGGATGTTGAGTCAATGAAGCATATTTTTGGTCCTTTAGTTCTACAAGGAGGAGCGCCAGAATCTGATTATTCCACTACGGAGAAAATTTGTGGGACGCTCTGCCCAATTTCATACCAGGTTCTTAGTCGAGGAGGATAAGTCCCCAAATATAACATTGGCTGCTGTTAAATTTCTCCCAGAGGCAAAGAGGATTAATATCTCGACGTGCTTTAGATAAAGCAGACACCATTTTATTGTTTTTACTGTAGTATCTATTCTTTTTGGATGTTTTTAATTTTATGTTTCAGTTTTCTATTGGAACTGTTGGATCTGTTGATCATCAGAAATGATAACGACAAAATACAGCCTTGCGACTGACACTGTCTTAATTTCTTTTGCTCCTGTATGATTTTTAACACTTTGCCTGGTCAAGAAGCTATCGGCGCTTCGAAAACTTGCAACATGTATTTTTTTGAAAATTTGGATGGCCCAACAAAGATATCACTGTTTTGTCAATTTTTGATGTTACCGTACTTTGCTACACAGCCAACATGGCTACCCTGGGTATGTTTTTTGAATAAAGCTACTCTGGTTTCTCTTCAGTTCGTATAAATATGTTTTCTGAATGTCAAATTCTATTACAGATAACTTAAAAACATATTCATTCTGTTGTATAATTCACCACCATTACTTTGAGGGGTATTTTTTTCTGAAAACCAACTTCCATATCCTAATAACTATAGAAAGAAAAACAAATTTGAATCCAGTCATCAAATATGTGGCAAATCTTTTACCTCACTTAACTGCTCCGAATACAATGCTGTATTTAGATTAACAGATGCTTTATTTAGATTAGATTATTTTAACAAAAAAAGGAGTGGTTTACAGCTCTTACCAAAAATGGAACAGAGAAAAAGACTGGTAATGGGATCTAAAGGGGAAAACAAATGTAAATCAAATGAACCCAAATCTTGTGAAATGATGGCCAGGTATCCGACAAATCGACAGAAATCACAGAGAGAAAACTTAGGCTAACTACCAAATCAAAATTAATTGCTACAGAAATTGAATTGCAACTTAATTATTTACAGTTAACATTGTTATGCAAAATATGAATATAACCCATATTCAACCAGAGTGAATATGGGTAGTTCTTCTTGGCTTTGAGCCTAGAAGTCTAAATAATAACCAGTGACAAATTTTGTTTGCGGTGAAATTACAGAACATTTATTTATTTAAGTCAATTTTAATAAATTTAATAGCTTGAAACTGTCTTTCAATTTCTCTTTCACATACACACACATTATGAATGGGGGGGGGGATGCCTCAAAACCAGATCAATGGAATAAATTGTCCCAAACATAGACCACATGTAGTCAAAATCTGTCAATTTATGTTGGTGTTTTGTATCATGTTAACAAACAATGGACTACCTTTCTGCAAATGTGCCACTGTTAAAGTCTTCTTGTAAATCTAGGGTTTTTTTTTTCCTGAGAAAGTTCCATATTTTTGTGTATTGTGTGATGAACACCAGCATGTCATGCACCTTCCAGTAACAAGATATAACTTGTCTAGCAACAAGTAGTCAAAACATTACAAGGTCCTTACATAATAAAATATAGCAGTGCCAACTCTGCTGGAGTTCTATCTGCTGATATGTAATTTCACCCAAGTAATGAAAAGCTGCTTCTTCGACAGCAGAAATCACTGGGCAGCCCCAACACATAATAATAAGGAAATATGTTCCTATTAACCTGTAACTGTTCCAACACCGAGGAGAGGTATTGTAGATATAGGCGCTCCGTTATCCATCGTACGATAAATGAATAATAAACAATAGATATCATACAATTTTATTAGTGTTTCATAAAATGGGATGTCTTGCCCCTATAATTATATCTTGCTTGCTTAGAAAATGCAAAAATTCAGCCTCTGTTAATTTTATAGAGTGGACTTTTATTGTTTCTTTTTATTCAAATATGTTTTATTGTACGTTCAAACATAAGTCCACCAAGCATTATGTATACAACATATTATCCCTATATTTTATTATATATGTTTTTATTGTATTTTAGTATTTTATAGAGTGGAGTTCTATTGTTACTCAGTGGGTTTCCATGGCTGAGCAAAGATTGGAACTCTGGTTTCCCGCAATCTGAAGGAATAACCACAGTGTAGAAATAAAGCAGTTTGACACCACTTTAACTGAAGTTATTCTATCCTAGAGAATCCTGTGAATTGTAGTTTGGTGGGACACCAGACAGACCTCTATGACAGACCAGGCTTCTACAGAACAGAGCCATGATAGTTAAAGTGGTGCCAAACTGCTTTCTTTCTGCAGTGTGGATCCACCCCTAGTCCAAAATCCAGAGCATTCCAACTTGCTGGCACCCCAAGTAGTAAAAAGAAATGCTACTATGACGTCTCCACGCTTAGCACATGGTAAACTGGCCACCTTCACTAATAATACTTAGCAGGTGATATAGGGCTGGAAGGAATCCCTCTTAGTTGCAGCCTCATGCCTAGTGTTGCCTTTTAAGGAACAACTCATTCTCCTTTTTCTGTCCTGATTTTCAGATGTTACGTTTTAAACTTTTACATATTTTGACAGTTATAAATATTTGAAGTGACAGAAAGGTATTTAATAATTCACTGAAATTTTGTGGTGGGTTCCCCTTAGTAAGAAACATTAACTTTCTCTCTAAAATTACAGTTAGTATGTTGCGTGGTAATGGGGTTTAGGATCGATCTGGATTTTCAGGTGTGCAGAGCCAGAGTTTCCACCTATGTTCTATGGCTTTAAGGCACAGAAACAGCTGCATATACTAATAGGCTTCAGTTATGTGTCATAATATGATCATTTTGTTTAAGTATTTATAAATCATTCCTTCATTGCTTAAAAAAAAATCATGCATTTTGGAATTATTACTGGGATTTGTGGAGATTACAGATAACTCAAAATATGCCTACAAAACGTTCATGGATATTATAGCCCAACATATAACAGATAGGCTTAAAAATACTGTACCATCTTTTAAAAAAAAGAACAGTAATTTTTTTAAACGAATCTACTCCAATGAGAGGAGAGACCATTTTGCTGACCACTTTGAAACATTATTATGCATGTAAGTAAATGTTTAAGATTATCAGAACATTGACTTCCCCCCAAAAAAGCATCAGGAGGTATCGAAGCAACACTGGCTTAAGAGGTTTTCAGTCGATGGATGCTGCCACACTCCAGAATTAATGCAGTCTGACGCCACTCTAACTGTTATGGCTCCATCCTATGGGATCCTGGGATTTGGAGTTTATGGTGGCACCAGAGCACTCTAACAGAGACGGCTAAGGATGTCACAAAACTACAAATCCTAGGATCCTACAGCATTGAGTCATGGCAGTTAAGTGGTGTCAAACTGCATTAACTCTACTGTGTAAATGCAGCATGTATCAACAGAATGTCACGAAAGACTTGTGATTCTGTTTAGAACACATGTATTATTACAAATTCAATTCCCCACACCCACCACATAGTATGTTAGTCATCTGTATTAATCTAATTTACAATAACTAATTATTAGGCAGTTGGCATTTCAGTGTTTGAGAGCGTCTGTAGGTCAACACCATAAAAACAATGTAATGGGCAACATCATGAAATTTCAAAATGTTGAGTTTTCATGTTGCTTTTGTCTTTGAGATTTGCATGTACTTTAAAACAAAAAGGGGAGGAAGTTATCAAAATTTGTTTTTATTACATTGACTTTACATTCCTCTAAAAGGAAAGGTGATTAGTTACTTTTCAGCCCTTCATTTCCATTCTTAAAAACTGTATTTTAGCTGTTACAATATACAGTGAAAATCTAAATATGGGTTAAAATTTCCATTAAGATATAACTGTTTTTTGGGGTATGCTTTGATTGGGAGTTTCTGCATGGCGGGGGTTGGACTGGACGGCCCTTGTGGTCTCTTCCAACTCTGTGATTCTATGATTCTTCTGAAATTCTTTTAGCAAATGTTGAATATGGGCAAAGCGGGTCACTTAAGCCTATTATTCCGACCTTCTTGAACATAGAGAAAACGGACGGCAATAAAAGAAAATGTTCTTATGAAATTAATTTTCTGTACTGGAAACTACTAGTGTTGCATTTTTATTACATTTGCATTTGTAATAAAAATGCATTCTTTGCTTCAGATCCATACTCTCACTTTCTGGAGGAAAGACTGGAGGATTTAGAGATGTTACTTACACTGAAAGCTATCTGCATAGATGGCTGCCATCCAGATATTTGGATAGTCTGGTTCAAAAGATCATACTATGAGCGCTGCAATGCTTCCACAACTTTTTTTTTCATTTACCTAAACCTTTTGGTTAGTTTTCTGCTGCTGCCCCTCTGTATGTGTTTGTGTGTTGTTGCACTGTTTGTTTGATCGATGCTATCTGCTTGAAAATCTTGATCAGAGAAATCAGAAGACTAGGACTGGGAAGGACCGAGCGATGAAAGAACTAGACACGGGTCTAAAGTACAAAGACAGAACATTGGCTGCTAATGTTAGGATTGTCTAAACCATTCATTCCCCACCACCATGTACGGATGTGAGAGGTGGACCGTAAAGAAAGCAGACAGAAAATAAACTCATCTGAGAAGTGGTGCTGAAGAAGAGTGCTGAGGATACCACGGACAATCAAAAAGAAAATAAATAGGTCCTATAACAGATCCAGCTTGAACTCTCCCGAGAAGCCAGGATGACTAAATGGAGGCTGTCATACTTTGGACACACCATGAAAGAAAGGCTCATTAGAAAAGGCAATGGAGGCACGCTATGAAGGAAAGACTCATCAGACATCCTCAAACAGAAGATGGAGAGCTACCTACTACTGGGGATGCTTTAGTTGGAGATCATGCACCGAGCAAAGGGTTTGGAGTTGATGGCCCATGAGGCCTTTAAATTCTATGAAGGAAAGACAATGATGCTGGTAAAAGCAGAAGGCAGCTGAAAAAGAGGAAGACTCCAAGCCAGGTGGCTAGACTCATTCAGAGAGATCCCAGACTTGAGCATGCAGGACCTGAGCATACAGATAGGGAGACTTGGAGATGTCTCATCGACAGGGACACTATGAGCCGAGGCCGACTCAAGGACAGCTAACATTATCTACTTTAGGCTCCCTGAAAGGTCCAAAACGAGTGTAAAAACATCTTAAGAAAGCTCAGCACTTTGAAACTGTTTGTGGTAGTCTATTTATGTTTCAAAAGAAGCAACCACCCTTTTCTTTCTTTTGAGGCAGTGCCCAAATTTAGGACTCTCGTCGACATCGCCTCCAGTACCTCATCAACTGGGTCGGTTATGGGCCAGAGAAGCAGTCCTGGGAGGATGCCTCAGATGTTCATGCTCCCCGTCTGGTCCGGGCCTTCCACTGTCGCTTCCCCGACTGGCCCTGTCTTCCTCAGGGTGAGGGGGAGGTTGAAGGGAGGGGGAGTGGTGTCATGCCCAGCCTATTCTCCACAGCCTTGGCCCCAGGCAGACTTGGCTGCTGAACTTCTGGAGAGGCCACAGACTCTGCTACAGCAGAGTCCGGGCCAATCTCAGGCTCCCCAATTGCAGGCTCAGGTCCCAGAGGCTCTGGCTCATCCTCCAGGCTGAGCATGACATGATGGAAGTGAAAGTTTTTCCAATTACTATTTGGTTTACTGAAGGCATGTCATATTGAGGAGGGAGCAAGCTTGTTTTCTGCTGCTCCAGAGACTAGAACGCGGAACAATGGATGCAAGCTGCAGGAAAAGAGATTCCACCTCGACATTAGGAGGAACTTCCTGACATTAAGGGCTGTTCGACAGTGGAACACACTCCCTCGGAGTGTAGTGGAGTCTCTGTCCTTGGAGGTCTTTAAGCAGGGCTGGATGGCCATCTGTCGGGCATGCTTTGTTTGGGAGTTCCTGCATGGCAGGGGGGTTGGACTGGATGGTCCTTGTGGTCTCTTCCAACTCTATGATTCTATGATTCTTCCAACTCTTTGATTCTATGATTAGCAAAATCCACTTTTAAAAACAGGGATATCAAGTATTTATATAGTACAGTTGACCCTCCAGAGTTGTAGCTTTGATTTTTGCAGATCTGATTATTTGCTGCTTTGAGTAATATGTTCTCTCTAGGAATGTCTAGGTCCTCTACCAGAAGCTGACCATAGAATTGTGCTGGAGAACCTAGAAGTTCATCACTTCTCTAGGCATTTATAGGTCCTCCAGCATGATTCTATGATCAACCTCTGGCAGATGTTGACCACAGAGTTGCAACAGAGGACCTGATGATTCCGAGAGAGGTGTTCTCTTAGGTAAAAAGAATAGGGTTTTTTTTAATTTTTATTTTGCGGTAACCCCAGTGAATACAGAGGGACAACTGTACTATGAAATGGTCAACGTGCCTAAAAAATCTCACTGAATAAGGAAGATCAGTATTAGCATCTTCATACTGCAGAGAATTAAAGAGATGCCCCCAGTTCCATGAGATGCAAGATCGCAAACAGGGACTTCCTCTGGCAGAAGTGTTCCTCCATTTTTGGCACCCGATTTCCATTTTGATTCATTTTCACCTAGAAGCCCTCAGAATGGCACACTCTTAGTATGAAAATTCGAGAATTCCTGAATTAAAAAAAAAAAATCCAAGAGCACAATGGATTGCTGCCACTGAAGGATTGTCAACATAAACGAATGCGCAGAACTAAGTACTGATACCATCAATGCCTCTGGAATAAGACATCACAAGAGGTTGTTCTTGTTTCCTGAAGCCAGACCTCTGGCAACAGCTGCCTTGTAATTTTAACATTCTTTTTAGAACATTTCCCCTAAATATGGAACTTGGTATGGCAACGGGGCTATTTTTTTCTTTGCACAATTTCTCACTGCCATTAATTTTGCTGTGCTGCACGACTGTTTATTTGGTTGTGTTGTATATTTCCCCCGAAATGGACACACTTTAGTAACCAGCCTGGGAGGTTTTATACCCAAGAAAGCAATGCATATTGTAGATACCGTGTTTCCCCGAAAATAAGACGGTGTCTTATATTATTTTTTTGCTCCCAAAGATGCGCTAAGTCTTATTTTCAGGGGATGTCTTATTTTTCCATGAAGAAGAATTCACATTTATTGTTGAACAAAAAAAAATTAACATTTATTATATATTGTATATATATTTATATACAAAAACTTTGATAGGTCTTACCTTCGGGGCAGGCCTTATATTTAGCAGTTCAGCAAAACCTCTACTAGGTCTTATTTTCTGAGGATGTCTTATTTTCGGGGAAACAGGGTATGTTTGACATAGAGTTTAGAAAATTATTCAATTGCTAAAAGCAACCAATTGAGGGCGAAAAAACATTCTAAAGAGAGAAGAACACCTTAGACGTGACAAGCATACACTGGATTACTTAGTTACGTTTAATGCAAGAATGCATCCTCTTCCTTTTGCAGTCTTTTCAAAAATATACATCATTTATATCGGCAAGGCTCCTCCTCTCTCAACTCTCTCACTTTCTTTCTGGAGACATATGTCTGCTCACAAAAGGATTCACTTTCATTTTGAAACCGAAGGGTAATAAAATGCAAGTTATTTTTGTAACAGTTCTAGAGCTTTACAGAGATTCCCTTACCCCAAGCTACAGAAGGGCCAGTCTTTGAACAAAGACATACTTTTTAATTTCTTTCCTTTCCTTTCAGATTCAGTTGAAAGGTCCTGCTGCGTACATTCCAGTTCTCCAAATTACTGGTTTGTGCCAAGTGTTCCAACACAAGCTATTTGATAAAGCAGCTGCAAGCGAGAAGGGCACCATGGGTATTAGCATGTAGGCGAGAACTCCAAATGCTCAATTTTCATTCAGATTTTGCTCACTGTCAAGAATTCCCTATCCAAGAAGCTTCCAGCCATTTATGCCACTGAAACAATCAAATCAGAGTTCAAAAATGAACACAGACAAGCAACTTAAAGAGTTCCGAATGTAAGGAACGCAAGACAAGGAAAGCACACAAAACCCATCTTACTGGATGGTCAATAATCTACAATGTGTGTTTTTGTCTCTTAAATCACAAAGGCAATTCTGGCAGTGATTGTCAGATATCACAAGGAAAGGGATGGGCCTGTGTGGTTGTTCTTATCCAAACTGTTCTGAACCCTGAAGGTTTCAGGCAAACATGGGCAGAGATAATGGCTGCAAGAACATCAGACCAAGAGATTGCAAAGGAAGAGTCCAGAGTAATGAAGAGAAGGAGGAGGAAAACAAGAAGTTTCTTTTCTGCAGCTCCAGAGAACAGAACATAGAGCAATGGATGAAAGCTACAAGAAAAGATTCCACCTCAACATTGAGAGGAACTTCCTGACAGTAAGAACTGTTTGACAGTGGAAGATACTCGCTTGGAGAATGGTGGAGTCTCCTTCTTTGGAGGTTTTGAAACAGACTGGATGGCCCTCTACTTTGACTGTGTATTCCTGCATGGAAGGAGGAATCTTCCAACTTTATGATTCTTTGATTCTATGGAAAGAAAAACTGGGAGCAAGGAGAGAATTAAGAACAGAGTTGTAGCGACAGGAATCCCATACTTTTAGATAATCAGTCACTCTTTGGGTGGTAGACTTAACAGTACCTAACAGTATTACATGAATTTTGAAATACTACATAGCACCTTGTCAAAGCTGTGGAACCATCCTACATTTAGGTCTATGGGGCATTCCCGAATATTTGACCATAGAAACACATGAAAGATACATCTTCATTCAGGTTTTTGCGGACTAAGTGAACTTCCACGGAAAGAGAAGGCTTGCACAGTTAAATACTACTCACAGACGATAACATCAAGAAAACAATTGGCAGCCTGAAAGGTTAAGTGTCATTCTGAAGAAGAGCAAAATACAGAGTAGTCTGCACCCATTGAGAAAACATAGCTGGAAGCGCTGTGTAACTGCTGTATTCAGAAGACAGATGGAGCAAAGGTTGGTCTGGCTGAGTAGTCTACATCAAATCTTCCCCTTCCAATGCACACTTTACACAGTCTATATAACAAAGGTAGTGAGATGAACATTATATATAATAGGCAGAGCATCAATGTTTTAATATTATGATTTTTCATGCAATAGTAATACAGTCAGCCCCCCACATTTGTGGCTTTGTTTTTTGTGGATTTGATTATTTGCGGCTTTGATTAGTATGTTCTCTCTAGGAATCTCTTGGTCTTCCAATATAGCTCTGCCAGGATCATAAGAGTTCTGCTGGAGAACCCAGAAGTTCCTACAGAAAACACTTCTCTAGGCATTTGTAGGTCCTCCAGCAAGATTCTATGAGCAACACCTGCCAGATGATGACCACAGAGTTGCACTGGAGGACCTGGGGATTCCTAGAGAAATGATTCCTGGAGAGGTAAAAAGAACAATGTATTTGTGGTTTTCTCATACATATGGGGGTCCTTTACTCTGAACTTTGTTTTTGTTCAGTGGCCAGCTAGCCAGCGGTGTCTACCCCAGCTGTGCCCAAGTCTTTCTTGCACTCCAATACTTTGACTGAAGATGCCCCTGCTGCCCCGTTCCTTCATGGCTCCCTTGGATCTTTTTACAATCCCCAGGGGGAGAGTCCCACCCATTTTGGAAACCACTCCTTTAACTAAATTTAAAGCTTTCCTTTTTGACAAGGTTGTCAAGTCATGTGTGACCGTAAGCGGCAGTGCTCATCTCCATTAGTAAGCCAAGAGAGGTAGTGTTATCTAAGATGACTTCGTGGTCACGTTGGTCAGCATGACTGAACGAAATGCTGTTACCTTCCCGCCAGAGCGGTACCTACTTATCTACTTGCATTTTTACTGGTAAGTTGGCAGGAGCTGGGACTAGTGATGGAAGTTCACTCTCCGCCACACGGTGCTTGGGTCTCAAACTGCCTATCTGCGTACCCTGTGATCATCAAGGGTCAGCATCGTAACCACGGAGCCTAATAACTTCCTAGGCTGGTGTGCTCATTTAGTACGATAGCCCTTACAACCTAAATAGCACAAACTGTCAATAGCTGCCGTGGGAATGGCTAACTAAGAACACAGCTGGGAACTGAAACAAACCCTGCTGCTGTTGATATTGTGCCTTACCTATGCTCATCCCTTAGGGAACTCCTCAGCTGTACAAAACACAAATCATTTATTATGTTCCCTACATGCTTGCTTTGGCCGGGTTGAAGTTCTAATTTAACCACTTTCCAAAAATGTTTGTATAATATATAGTCGTACATGTTGAAAACATGACAGAATGCATTAATTCGGAATTTGTAATAAAGATATTTTCTTGGGCGCAGAGCTCTGTACTTAATGATACAATGTCTCAGGAGCTTTATTTCTCAACAACAGTTAACCCTCCAGTGAACAAAATTACCAATTAAATCACAATGACTCCTGTTTACCGCTGACAAAGAGAAAAATACGCTGAAAAACAAGTTATAAAATTTAATCTATATGGTGCATATTTAGATTCTGCTTTCCCACCAAGACAGAAGCTCAAAAGGGGCTACTACATTTGACAGCCCAATGCATGCATCAATTATAAACTAAACAGTTAATAATTATATTCTATCCATTTTCAGATGACTTTTTAACATAAAAAATGCAGACTATAATTAGCTATCGGTTTTAAGTATCGTTTAAATTAAAAGGAAAGTTAGTATGAAAAAAATGCCACCTTTTAGGGAGATTAGTAAGACAAGAAAAAGCTTGTCTAATACATGCTAGAATTTGATTGAGCTCCTCTTCATCTATATGCCCAGTGCATTCAAGTTTGATAAATATTAAAATTTTAATTGGGATATATTCAAAAAATAGGCTGGAATAAAATTCTTTCTTCTCTAAGCAAAACCAGTTAGACTATCATGCTACTGTACATTACAAGCATTGGGTATAAAAAAAGGGCCATATATTGTTCTTTCATATTAAAATATGAGCAGGACAGCACAAAAGAAATACCTGCTGCAGCATGAGGAAAAATGGCAATTCTGTAGGATATTTCATGTGTTCAAAAGGTTTTCAATATTGATCTGATAACCCTGTAAGACAGGGTTAGGGTTTATCCCCTCATACCACAGATTTTCCAGTTGATATTTTTAGAAAATATACCAAATCAACATTTTGTATTTTTCTGAACAAGAGACATTGTTATTACTCTCTATTTTTCAACTGTTTTGTTTCTTTGCACTATGTATCTTAAGAGAACAACAACAAAATACAGTTAAAGTATCCACAAGCTATGGTCTATCAGCTATTAAGGTTCTTTATTAAATATAATTAATTTTACATCTTATGGTACTGTTTAATAACATTTAAACTTATATGAATAAAGCAGAGACGGGTGGAGAAGGAGAAGAGACAAGAGAGAGAAAGAGAAGAGGAACAGAACAGTATTCTTCCAACACAAAGAGATGACTAAGAGTTTGATTAACACAAGCCTCATATCTTCACAAACAATTATTGTTGCAAAAATTAAACACTTGCTCCCTATTCAGAGTTGCAGGGCAATTTCTTCCTTTCTCTTTAAGAGTCAGAGAAAGGAGGCCTGCATGAAATAAAGACAAGAAATGTTCATGATTACGAATGAATTTTGGAAAGGAATCAGAATTAAAAGGAAGCCACACCCTTGCGCTGCACACAATTTCAGACCACATCCAAGTTCTTGGTGTATCTTGCAGAAACCAGAACATAATGCAGCTCCGATTTCCTTTGTAATTCTAAGGTCGCTTTCAAAAGAGGGCAGAAATTACAGCTCTTCGAAAGCAAACCGTTTACAAGAGTCGGAGCATCACAGAAATCAAGGTTACAAGGTAAAGATAAAGACAAGAGGAATTTACCAACTGCCCCATCTCTTGTTAAACGTACATCTGCTGAACAGAAACAAATGTATTTCCAAGATATATTCCAACCGGTTACTAGATTTTTCAGGCCTATCCCTTTCAGCCACTATTACGCTTTATAGAATAATGCAATCAATAAACAAAGGATACTGCCCCCAAATAACTTGAAATGTAAATTTCAACTGGGAAGAAAAAAGAGGGAGCAGGAAAGCTGATATCACATAGGAGGGTCAGTGGTACTAGTAAACTAGATACTATGAAACACAGGAGAAACGAAGATTTTTTTTTAATTGTTGTGACTGAATAACTATCTTATTGTTGAACACATTTTGAACAGTGTTCTTGTATAGGACAAAGAAGATTCACGGTCCTGAATTTCCACGGATGGGAAGTAAGGAGGGATAAAATGGCGCAACCGCCTGCGTCCTAGAGCATGCTGCTATTCAAACTCAGCCAAATCCTCAAGGTCTAGCAAATTCCTCACTTGCCTTGAAGACAATTTCATTGTCCAAAAGGTGGAAGAGGAAACATGGGGGTCAGCTATTTTAGATCAGATCCTAACCAACAGGGATGACTTGGTTAATGGGGTGCAAGTGGTGGGATCCTTAGGTGGCAGTGACCATGTTCTCCTGGAGTTTGTTATACAGCGGAAAGGAGAAGCCAGGCATAGTCAGACACAAATTCTAGACTTTAGGAGAGCTGATTTTAGTAAACTTAGAGAAATACTGAGGGTGATCCCATGGTCAGGAAGACTAAAAGAGAGGGGAATTCAAGATGGATGGGAGTTCCTCAAAAGGGAGATACTGAAGGCACAAATTAAAACAGTTCCAATGAGGAAGAAAAATGGAAGATGTCTCAATGGAAGATGACAGAATTGGGGGCATACTTATCAAATTTTGCAGATAACACCAAATTAGGAGGAGTCGCTAATACCCCAGAGAACAGAATCAAAATTCAAAATGACCTCAATAGACTAGAAAGCTGGGCCAAAGCTAACAAAACGAAATTCAACACAGAGAAATGTAAGGTTCTGCACTTAGGGCGGAAAAATGAAATTCATAGATATAGACTACATGTGAAAGGGATCTAGGATCCAAGTAGAGCACAGGTTGAACATGAGTCAACATTGCGATGCAGCAGCTAAAAAGGCTAATTCGAATTTAGGCCGTATCAATAGACATATAATGTCTAGATCAAGGGAAGTAAGAGTGCCACTTTATTCTGCTTTGGTCAGGCCACACCTGGAATACTGTGTCCAGTTATGGGCACCACAATTCAAAAAGGTTGTAGAGAAACTGGAGCATGTCCCAAGGTGGGCAACTAAAATGGTGAAGGGTCTGAAAACCATGGCCTATAAGGAATGCCTTAGGGAGCCGGGTATGTTTAGTCTGGAGAAGAGAAGGTTAAGAGGTAATGTGATAGCCTTGTTTAAATATTTGAAAGGATGTCATATTGAGGAGGGAGTAAGCTTGTTTTCTGCTGCTGCAGAGAACAGGACGCGGAACAATGGATACAAATTGCAGGAAAAGAGATTCCACCTCAACATTAGGAGGAGCCTCCTGACAGTAAGGGATGTTCAACAGTGGAACACATTCCCTCGGAGAGTGGTGGAGTCTCCTTCCTTGGAGGTCTTTAAACAGAGGCTGGATGGCCATCTGTCAAGGATGCTCTTATGAAGAGTTCCTGCATGGCAGGGGGTTGGACTGGACGGCCCATGTGGTCTCTTCCAACTCTATGATTCTATGATTATTTTCAATGGGGGTTGAATATTTGCGCTTTTATGATTTCTGGGGTGGTGGTGGTCTGGAATGGATCCTCTTCGAACCAGGAGGGACAACTGTATTTATCTATATACAACAATCTAAGATGAAATAGACTCCAGCCACTGGATCAACCACATGTGTTCACTGGGAATGGAGATCTCTCAGGGGGAAAAACGCCTTTCACTTTTGATTTTAAAAGCTTACAAGTAACAACTCTCCTAGATAACTAGTCAGGATAACCAAGTATGCACAATCCACCACTGGGACACATTTTAATTTTTGGCAAGTTTAGTACCCAATTGTCTAATATGAAATGAAGATACAGTTAAAGTGTCTATGTATCAAACTGCTGAATCACAGTTCAGTAGAACTTAAGCGAATCCCAAAAGCAGTGCATTTCTCTTCATTAAAAACAATAAAGCAATCTGCTGTAAACTGCTTAGGTCAGCTATTTGAAACCAGCTGTGGCACACCAAGCAAAGTTAACCTACAATGAACGCATAATATTTTGTACTGAACACACAAGGCTTTTGAAACAAACAAACAAATAGTTGTTTCTATTCATTTAAAACAGGAGAGGGCAAAGTGTGGCCTACTGGCCACAGAGTCACTTTTGCAGCTCCAAAGTATCACAAACATCTATTTTGTTCCAAAATGCCTCCAAATGCATACTCGGGGTATAGAGGACACATCAACCATGTTTGGAAGCCCAAAGGTCAAAAACAATAGTTTTTTGTGGAGCTTTGGGGCTATGTGGCCACGTTCTAGAAGAGTTCCTTTCTGACGTTTCGCCAGCATCTGTGGCTGGCATCTTCACAGAAGCCACAGATGCCGGCGAAAGGTCAGAAAGGAACTCTTCTAGAACGTGGCCACATAGCCCAAAAGCTCTACAAAAAACTATGGATGCCAGCCATGAAAGCCTTCGACTCCACTTCACAAACAATTTTTGCCCCCTCCCCAAACACAATTGCCCCAAAGTGTCCACTGGGGAGTGAGGTGCTTCTATGACATTTTGCAGGCCCCCTGGACCTTCCCACCCAAACCCTCAGTTCCATAGACACCAAACAGCATCATCCAATGAGGCCAAAACAGCAGGACACGATGAGGAAAGTATGGCAGGATTATGTGAGTTCACAGATGACCACTCAAAGAACTACAGTTACAGGTAAGTGACCTTTCTTTCTTCTTTGTGGCCTCTGTGACCCTCACAAATTGGAGATGAGCAAACTACTCACCACAGGAGGTGGGGGTGTCGTGCCAAATAAAAATGACACCGATCTCTCAAGTGTTATGTCAAACATGAAAACAGCACATGCTGTCTGGGGCAAAGTTGGCAATGCAGCCTGTTCAGAGACAGCTAGAATTGTAGACGGTATGGACTTTTGGGAGTCTCCATCAATCTCTTTTTTTTGGCACTTTATGTCTGCTTTATGCATGGTTGCAAAAGTGGATGGCCTACATTCAAGGAGCCTCCAGAAGTAACAGGGACATTGGGGCTGACAGACCTAGGCAGCATGGAAAGCTTCTTAGAGAATCATAGAGTTGGAAGAAACCTCAAGGGCTATCCAGTCCAACCATTATTAATTTTATTATTAATAATTTTATTTATATAGCGCTGTAAATTTACACACCATGATTCTATGATTCTAATTGTTCCACTATTGAACAGCTCTTACTATCAGGAAGTTCCTCCTAATGTTGAGGTGGAATCTCTTTTCCTGGAGCTTGCATCCATTGTTCCAGGTCTTAGTCCCTGGAGCAGCAGAAAACAAGCTTGCTCCCTCCTCAATATGACACCCCTTCAAATATTTAAGCAGAGCTATCATATCACCTCTTAACCTTTTCTTCCCCAGGCTAAACATCCCCAGCGGACTAAGTCGTTCCTCATAAGGCATGGTTTCCAGCTTCATAGAAGATAGCAGACAAGTACCATCCCAAGATCCGTCCATTCAGATTCCAGAATCAAGTAAAGACCTTTTAACTACTACGCTCATTGAAGAACTAGAGGTAGTTGAGTCGGAGACCGAAATGGGGCAGAATAGACTCTGAACTGGAAGGTGCAGACTTGAGAATCTGGTTATACAGTAAAGTCTTCAGCCTGGATGCTTCACAATGTATGCAGGACCTCACATTGTGATCCTCACTGAAATACAGTAGATATTTAGAATGCCTATCCCATCTGGGAATCTTAGCACCACATGTTGTGTATTTTAAAAATGGAACAAAGGAAGCAAGGTGACCCAAAAATGCCAAACTGAAAAACATGCATTGAGGAGGGAGCAAGCTTGTTTTCTGCTGCTGCAGAGAATAGGACACGGAACGATGGAAGCAAGCTACAGAAAAAGCAATTCCACCTCAACATTAGGAGGAACTTCCTGACAGGTAAACTGATGTATCTTATATAAAATGGTCAAATGGAGGTTTCCTATTGGGACATATAGGTAAATCCCACTGACTCAATGAACCTACTTTAGGTCTGACTAAAAGATTCAAGCCCTGCTTTACAGTTACAAGCACAGCTATCCGCATTTCATTCAGAGCTACATTTAGAAAATATGCCCTGTGATAATTGGGAAACTGTTCACAGAGGCTCTCTCCTGTAAGATGATGAAACTAGACATCCTGGGTGATGCAACCATGGTAGATATTTTGAAGGAAGGGAGACAAAAGCAACTGAGGAGGTGAATGATGCACATAATCTGAGTTTAAAATATGGGTTTATTGTATGGGTGTGTACAAATTCAACTAGGATCTCTGGGCTCTCTGCAGCATATCAGCAAAGATATCTTACTCCTTAAAATTTAACAATAGGAGCAATAAAGTATCATCCCACCTATCTGTTAAATTATATTTCTGAAAGAAGCTTGGGAGAACCACGGTCTGCATAGAAATCTGTGGGCTCCGTTCAGTTATAGGTTCAGAATATTTTAATTCCAAGTGAATACAGTAGAGTCTCGATTATCCGACATAAACTGGACCGGCTGATAGTTGGATAACAGAAAATGTTGGATAATCTGGAAGGTCCAAGAAAAGCCTTGAAATCACTATGAACTGCAAATGTATTTGAAGTTTTCTTGCAGTAACAGTAAATGTAAAGAAATCACTGCTCAACATTGTGATGTACAGTATAAACAGTTCAGTCCTCTGAAAATTTAAAGAAATCACAGAAAATTTAAAGAAATCACAGCAGCCGCAATGTTGGATAATCCGGAATTTTGGATAACCGAAGGTTGGATAATCGAGACTCTACTGTACTTTTTACATCTGCATCTGTTCTGAAAAGATAGAGGGATATCTAGAAAAAAAGAAAACAAATCCTATAAGCCTGATATCTCTCTACACCCCTTTTAAGGGATGCTGAGGAATCCATTTCCTACATAAAATTGCTTTTCCAAACTTGGACGTTCTCTTTTCAAATGGCCTAACAGCAAACTGAGATCCTACCTTTATAGCAAGTTATGATCCTAACTTGATAGTAAACCATATCCACATTTAAAATAAGCCTTTAAACATAAAGGGCACAGTTTTAGACAATTTTATTTCTAAATGAGAAGCTCTTAAAAGAGTTGGTATGTTCTAGCATGTTTATTACAACCAGTGTAGGAGTTAAACATATTTAATTTGTTTTCAATCGTGTAAGAGTCCTACACGATCAACAGTGTAATTACCGTTACACATTGCTATTATAATTATCTGAGCAACAGTTGAATACAGATAACAAAAGTGCAGAAATACTTCATTCAAACAGCATAAAGCCACCAAATGCACACACTGGTTGCTAACAGGGTGACCTGTTGTAAATACCTGAGCTACTGCATCTGTACTGGCTGTCAAGTACTTTAAAGTGTTGACATTCGTATACAAAACCCTATACAACTTTGGACACAGTTACCTCAAGAAACATTTCCCCTCTAAACCAATCCTCCAAGGCAGAATCTTCAACAGAAAGCCTTATAGCTACATTTGGGCCATTTGGCTTTGACATGGAGATGCTTTTTCTCTGCAGTGCGACCCTCCATACGAAATAAATTACCTCCTTCCTGCAGTATGTAAGGCCTCAATGCTAGCACACCTTATACATTTGTTGAAAACTTACCTCAATTTCCCTCCCAGCCACGAGCTATTCTGAATCCTCTCTAGTAGTAGATAGTGATGACGACGACTCTTTGAGCTATTATTTCATTCATTCATATACTGGCATTCTCCCAATATTGGGACTCAAGGTGGGCTTACTAGCTTTTCGTGTTACCATCTTATTGTTATACACTGCTTTAGGATCTGTGCAAATGAGAAAAAAATTCAGAAATACAGCCGGACCTCAACTTTCATGAGTTATATTTTTGCGGATTTGATTAGTCAGCCCCAAACACCCACAAACTGAGGCTCCCGCGGATTGCTCTGCCACATATTAGCCAACGGCAGCGTGTGCCTGTTGGCACACTGACGCAGGTATGTGCAATATACAATCCTTAGATTGTACGCCTCTGGCAGGATTTAATGATTTGAATTGACTATATCAGTAAAGCACCATGTAAACCTATGGAACTATACAAATAAACGATTATAATATTAATAATTGCACGTCACCACCTATTGACTAATATGGGCTTGAGTTCCCGTGGAAGGATATTGGCTAGTTGGTAGCTACCCCCACCACCCATCTCTAAGTCTTTCCCTCTCCACCTCCTAGGAAGACAATACCGCAGCTAAAATTTCCTGCAATGTCTCTGTTCCTCCCGACAGCCCCCTCCATCCCATGGTGACCAGGGTCCATGACGGACGGGAAGAAGGGAAGGCGGCGAAGGGGCACTGGATGTTGCCGCTTCTGCAAATACCTCCTCTTTCCCCGCCACCTCTTGCTCTAGCTGGTCTCAGTTTAGGATTGTCATGGGAGAAAGCAAGGATTAAGGTGAAGGGGCTCAGGATGTTGTCGCTTTGGCAAATGCTCCATCCTTCCCTGCCGGCTTAACATTACTGTCAGGGCCCGAAAGGGCAGAGGCGGCAGGCGACAGATGCACCATGGGCTGAAGGAGATGTTAGCAGGAAAAGAGATGGTGATGTACAGAGATTGTATGTAGAGCACTGTGTAAATTTACAGCGCTATATAAATAAAGGTTAATAACAATAATAATAATGGTGATGGAGATGAGGTAGAAGCAGCCTGGGAGGGAGGCAGAGATTTTTGTAGTAGCAGTCCATAGCATGCATACGGGTGGGACATGCGTGTTAAAATATTTGCGGTTTTTCCATTTTCACAGGGATCCCGAGCCTCCGCAAAATGTGAGGGCTGACTGTACAATGGTCCCCCGGGTTACGAATCCCCCGGGGTACGAAACCGGCGGGACTGCTAACATATCCCCCGGGATCCGAAAGATCCCCCAGGATACGGGAAAAAAACCCGCGCGGCCCCTTTAAATCGGCCGCGCAGTCCGTTTAAAATAGCGGTCCCCCGGAAAACGAAAACTTCCGGGTTACGAAGGTAATCCCGGAACGGATTACCTTCGTAACCCGGGGGACCACTGTATTTCAAACCGCTGCATTTTTTTTACAGTATGCCTGAACTGGACTCTGAAGGCAAGGTTTCCCTTAGGATTGAAAAGGGGGCAAGGAAATACCGGGATTTTGATTATTCTATTAGAAGTTTAATTTTATTACTCATCCCAAATAATTTGAATGCAGAAGTCAAATCAAATATCTGCATAATCACAAAAATATAGTATCTGTGAGCTGCAAACAATACTTAAATGAGTCGGAACAATATGCACGCAGGATGAAAATAATTTGACGAATTGAGACTATCATGGCTATCCATAAAAAACACATTTTAGCCTAACTGCTAGGGATTAGCATTCTTTTTTTTTTTAAAGGCGGGAACTATTAACATCTTGCCCATCTCAAAATGGAAAATTCCAGAAGTGCTTTTTCTCTCTCCTTTCAGCCAAAACATGAACCGGGAAAGGAACAAAGACTTTACATTGTCTCACATCTGGCAAACTGTGTCAGCCACTTCCTGTTTAGAGCAGGCGTTTCCAACTGCTTCACTTCCTCCGATATAGAAGGTGTGATTGTGAAAACAGAATTCAGATGCCTCTCTACACTCCCAAGTTTAATACATATTGAAAGGATATATAACCCCAAAAACCCACACCCCAGTTCCCCGAGCTCTGAAAAGCGGGATGTCTTTTTTTTGCATTCTTTCGTGTGTTAATTTCTTCTTAAACTAGTATTTTTATAAGCCATGAACTGACTGATTTGCTCCAAAACAGTCACTAGCTTAATTAGGTCACTGCTTCCTGTTTTAAAACTGAAACTTACTTTCAACAAAATTAAGGAACTTGTTTGCAACGTTGCTCCTAGAATTAGAAATTAAGGACTGGGCAACATGAATTTAAATTGGAGTAAAACAGTTTGCTTCCTTATGCATCAAAGCTAATGTCACAACTCTGTCTTGTAAGATCGTGCTATTGTAATCATGGGATCCAATATGAAATATTTAGCTTACATTCTTGATGTGTAAAATTACAGAGTTCTATTGTAAGGGATAAGAGGACAAACTACAAAAACTGCACACAATATTAAAACTGTAAATATGTGTATTTTTTTCTGAAGTGATGCATTAACATAAACATACATTAATTAAGAAGAATGCTTAAAATGTCTTATGACTACCAATTATGAAATGTAGTCCAACTATTGGGACACCATCACCTAAGGAAAATAATCTATATGCCACATCACACTGATGCAGCAAAAACAAAGTGAAAAGACAATATTCTACTTATTTAACAACCTGATATTCTGAACTGTACGGATAGCCACAATAAATCAATAAAGTTACTAGATTATAATTCTGGCTTGTGTGTACATATGTGCCTTCGAACCACGTGTGGGCTTATGGTGACCCCATAATTTTCGAAGTTTTCTTAGTGAATGAATATTCAGAGGTGGTTTTGCCACTTTCTATTTCTAAAGTATCGCCTATGGCACATGGTATTCATTGGAAGTTTCCCATCCAAGCGGTTACCAAATTTGACTCTGCTTAGCTTCCAAGATCAGACAAGAGCTGGTACCTTTAGATATTTAGTCCCTTACTATCTTTCAAATCCTGAACAGGATGATAAGCAATAGTAAATCATGCTATCATGTCTGTAAATAGTCTAGCTTTTCAGATAATAATAGATCACATGCTGAAAGTGTTCTGTTCATCCGTAGGCTTATGTTTTAGTCGTGAAATATTTGGTGTGTCTGTTCTAATTGTTGGCAGCATTCATTATACAAATGACAAACAACTTCAGTACCTTAAGTGTTTCTTCTGAACAACAGCTTTCTCATACTGAGATGTGTAAAAAGATTATAAATGAAATTTGGTTGCTATAGATACCTCAAATATCGGTGGCTGTTTTTCACAGACATACATGTCTAACTGCTTTTTGGGTGAGGCTTCGCACTGGTGTCAAGGTTATTATGAGTTAACTTTCCAATCCTTTTCGTTGACTCTTTAATTAGGAAAGAATGTAATGCAGATCGTGTTATGCATTTTTCAAATAGCAGTCAAACTGTGAGCAGCCTTGGGTCCCATATTGGAAGAAAGGTGAGATATTAAATAAACATACAAATAAAAATTCGGCATGTGTATGTCTGAATACAGGCATCATGCCTAGGGCCAAGAAAAGCTGAAATGCTTTGGACGGATGGGTATGATAAAATATGCCAATGGGTGGAATATGGACTGGAACATAGATACTGTTGAGAGATAAAGCAAGATGATCTTGCAGATCACCTGAAGCAGAAGATGGATGACACAGGAAGGCCTGAATGGACACTGTTGCTGTCTCTGGGCAGACAGCCCTATCTCCTTGGCAGTAAGGCATCCCTTGTAAAGATTGTCCAGGGATTTATCTATTTTAGAGTTGAGCAGACCTTCCCCATCAAAGGGCAGATCCTCCACTCTAAAGTATTGAGTCAAGTATCACCAAGAAGATCACTAGAACGAAGCCATGCAATGTCAAATGGTCACAGCTCCTCACATAACCTCTGAGGCACAATCCATGGCGTCCAGTCCAATGAATCTACTATGTTGCTAAGGCTTGAGCTTCTTGATAGACAGTGCCATGTTCCTTTGCTCCTCAGGAAGGTAAGGGACAAATGCCATCATATTATCCTACATGAACATCTGGTAAGCAGACATGCAAGCCTGCATATTGCCTACCTAGTGTAGAATCTCTGACCAAAAGCATCTGCCATTTTTACCCAAACATTTGGCCTGGGATGCTTCCACCACAAGAGAACTGGGAATAGGAGGGTTAAATAGGCAAGCAGCACCCTCAGGTTGCATCTTTTACAAGTTTTCCAGTTTCTTGGAAGCTGGGAGCAAAAACTTCTTACAGGACTGATAGATTGTAAGGCTGAGGGCAGGGAACTGTCTGATTAAAAATAATAATTGTACGCTGCTCTGACAGCCTTTAAAGCTGAAGGGCGGGGTATAAATACTCCAATAAATAAATAAATCTGAGGCCCTGGTAACTGCTTGTTGTTGAGATACTGCACAGGACATTGTGAAGATTTACACCTTTACAACTGGTCAAGGTAAGAGGTTGCGAAGGCTGCGAGTCTGACTGGGCAGGAAGCATGGTCAATATCAGTGTTGATACGAATGGAGACATGATTTTCAATGTCGGCAGAGTGATTAATGGTATCGGGAATGACTGTCAATACTGATGGGAGGTTGGATACTGAAGAAGCTGGAAGTCTCAAAAGCAGTGTGGTAGTACAGGGAGATGGAGCTGGAGGTCAATGGGAAGGTAGAACTGGACACTGAAAGGGTAAAGGTGGCAACCAGCACAGAAAGCAATCTCTCATCTGTCTCCTACTTGATGATCTCAAACAACTTCAGTAATGATGCCAACAAGGGGGGTATGGCGTCGATTCCCTACAACGGCACCAGTCCTAATAGGATGGTGAATATGAAGTGGGTTGTTCCCTCCAAGGATGATACCAATCTAAGACAAAACACCAAGGTATATTGAAGAATCATCTTGGTATGAATAACCTTGAACAGAAGATAAATAAGACCATTTCCATACGAAGGGGGATCTCTCCTGTTGAGATAATCAGGTGGTAGTGCTGCTGGCTGGAATGTGCTGTTGCAAACCACTATCCAACTGTGTGCCTGGTGGAACAAATGTCACAGTAAGTAGAGTCCAAGGATCTGAAGATAATGGCACAGCTAACCTGAGAGGTAGGAGCTGTTGATGCTAAAGGTACCAAGACATCATGTGAAGTCATGGCTGGAGTACCAGAAGATTTAGATTTCTTCTTCTCCTTCACCACTTGTACTTCTGAGTCATCCAGGGCTTCAGATTTTGCATTTTTCTTGTCAGATCCATTAGCTACATATATGAGTTGAGGCGGACGGTATTCAGTAGTACTCTATACTAACTTTGGTTCTATCATCGGAACTAAGAATGGAGATGTCCAAAAGCGACCAACACCAGAGCTGGTTTAGACGTCTTCCTTCTGGAGATGGGAAGGGAGGTGGTTGGCCTGATGCCACCTTAAGGACTGTTCCCACTGAGCCCTATTCAATAATAATAATAATAATAATAATAATGGATCTGACAAGTGCAAAATCTGAAGCCCAGGATGACTCAGAAGTACAAGTGGTGAAGGAGAAGGAGAAATCTTGGAGCAGTGTTCAACAATGTTGTGCCTCCCCCGGACAGAACTTCTACATGCAGCTACAAAAGTGTCTATTACTGTCTTCTGGAGTTCGAGTAACTATACTTTAACTATAATTATCGACTAGTTTTCAGCATCTTTCAATCTTTATTGTTAATTATCAGTATTAGTTGCTAGGATTTAAGTGTATTAAGTAAAAGGTGAAACTTAAATATCTCAGAATGAAATATTTCAAGTATAATTATCAACTAAAAAAAATAAAAATAAAAAAATCAACCACACTCTTTTCCAAGAGAATCCTTTTGAAGCAGCAAGAGATTCAAAGGATTAATTCAACTGTGCTAAGATATAGTCACAGAAAATAAACAAGTTCTATAAACCCTTTCTTACACAATTCACAAAACCGAGCTTAAAAATAAGGTAGACACCTAAATTTCAAGGGTGAACGATACAAAAGCATTTGGGTTTTTTGCTTCCTAAAAGCAGGTCAGTAGTGATAACATTTGTGGAAGTAACAGCTAATTTTATTTCTAACTAATGAGATTCAAAGGGTATTCCATTAAATCCTTTGGAAAACAATTTGCCAGGTTCTCAAAAGCAAAAGGAACCACTTGTAAATGAGACTTTCTGGCTACTTATGAATGGCCAGGCAATAAGCATTCCATAATTAATACAAAACTTAATAACTGGCACATAAAACTTAGGGCTGTATAAATTTTTCTGTTTAAACATTAAACCGGTGATGTCTTCTTTTTGATCAAGGACCTCTTTTCGGCAGTCATCAGACAATCATGGCAGGAATGAAAAATCAGACTCAACATGACAATTATTAATAACTACCTCCCTATATTTATCTACACTTTTATAACTGTTTAGATAGGGATTCATCTTTAAGCCCTAACTGGAAGGGGTCTACATTGTACCACTTTAAAAAAAAATAATCCTGTATTTACACATGAGGGTAAGTTCACTAAGTTCAAATCTCATCTTTGTTATGAGCAGCCAAGTGTTGGAAAAGATTGCCAATGAAAGGACAGCATGGAGGGAACCAGTCTAGCTTCACTAGGAAGACATTTTCAGTTCCTCTCTTGCATTTCCACCAGAAATCAGGAAATCTTTCCCTTTAAAGAAAAAAAATATTTATTCATTTATTCAAGGTATTTATTTCTATTGCCTTCCAGCCCACAAGGGGTCAGGGAAGTGGGCAAATAAAAGCAATTAAAACAGTACGGAGATGAAAACCTTATTAAAAAAAAATTAAAATGCCCTCGAAGAGCTTTTAAAAAGCAGTCAAAAACCAGTCCTAAAATAGTGCATCTCACTAACTAGATGATATGGCAGCAAGAGTGCTTATGTTATCATCATAAACGCTTCTAAGTTGCAAGAGATACAAATCAAATGAATCACACAAATCAGATTCATCTATTGTAGCAATTCATGGGTGTGGCTTTTTACATTAATTTTCTTTTGTTAACATTGTTTGTGTGTGTGTGTGTTAACACAATTTTACTAATTACTCAAAAGACAATTAAAAAAGAGGGTGCCAATCAGAAATGTTGACAGTTCCTGTAGTAGATTCGTGGCAGTGTGAAACCACCCACCTTTTTGAATGTAAGGCAGTAAGTCCCACAAACAGCGTACCTGCTAACTCTCCATCCTTTAATACTCACCTTTTCATACCCCAAGGATGGGAACCTATTTCAGGCAAAGAGCAATATTCAATTTCAGATATATATATATTTTTTTGGCCAGGCAGCAATCCTATTCTGGGCAGGGTCAAAGGCGAAAACAGCAGCATATTTTATGCCAAACTTCTTAATGCCATTAAGCTCAGCCTTAAGGAAGGCATTTTTGAATGAAAAAACAAAAACAAAAACCAGCAAACCACAAAGTAATGGAGAAGGGTGCATAGACTTTTGTGGAATAACAAAGGATTTAAGGTGGAATTACTCCCCCCACCCCTTTTGTTTGTTTCTTCTTTAGGTTAAGACTGGTTTCCCCCTCTTGAAAATGGGTTGGATTTGGATTCGAGGACTGGGGTCCAAAACAGACTGCAGAAATAATCCATTTTAATTAGGGAATCCTGAGAATTGTTGTTTTTTGTGGCAGCAGAGCTTTCTCTCAGAGAAGGCTAAATGTCTCACAAAACTACAACCCCCAGAATTCCCTAGCACTGAGCCAGGATAGTTAAAGTGGTCTCAAACCGGATTATTTCTGCAGTGTGTTTTGGACCTGAGTTGCCTTACTCCTGCCTTAATGTCTGACCATTTATTCTCCCCCCAGTATTACAACGCTCCTTATCCTCCTGTTCACCTTCCCAGTTCATGAGAGCAAACTATTCCGTATGAGTAGAATAGCTTCCTATATGGCATCATTCAGCAAAGTTTTCCCCTACACAACGTATACTCACCCTTCCACATTCGCTACGGTTAGGGGCACCCTGTGAATGTGGGAAAACCACAAATAGCAAAACCGCTATGTTTTTACCTGCGAGAACGCCTCTCTAGGAACCTCTAGGTCCTCCAGTGTAACTCTGTGGTCTACATCTACCAGACACCGACCACAGAATTGCGCTGGAAGAGCTACAAATGCCTAGCGGTCTCTCTAGGAATCTATTGCTCCTTCAGTGTGACTTTTGGTTCCAGTTGACCACAGGACTGCAGGACCTAGAGATTCCTAGAGAGAACATATTAATAAAGTCCACGAATAATCAAATCCATAAAAGTCAAAGCCACAACTGTGGAGGGATAAGTGTACAGTGGGGTTTTGATATCACTGGGGTTTGGTTTCAGGACCCCCCCCCCCAATGGATACCTAAATCCATGGATGCTCAAATCCAATTAAATACAATGGCATAGTATAATGGTGTTCCTTATATAAAATGGCAAAAATCAAGGTTTTTGGAATACTGTATATGTGTGTGTATAAATTTTTTTAAACCATGGATGGTTAAATCTGCGGATAAGGAATCCATGGATACAGAGGGCCAACTGTAGATGTGTTCTTGTAGATGGCTCCCTAATTCCTTTCCCCCTCTCTATCAAATCTACCCTTACCCTGTTTCCCCGAAAATAAGACATCCACTGAAAATAAGACCTGCTAGAAGTTTTGCTGAATTGCTAAATATAAGGCCTCCCCCGAAAGTAAGGCCTAGCAATGTTTTTGTATATAAACATATATACAGTATTTAATAAATGGTCTTTGTTGTTGTTCAACAATAAATGTGAATTCTTCTACATGGAAAAAATAAGACATCCCCTGAAAATAAGAGCTAGCACATCTTTGGGAGCAAAAAATTAATATACGACACTGTCTTATATTCAGGGAAGCACAGTATGTTCATCTTATTTCTGTCCAATTACAAGCCCTTTGGGAAATGGCCATGACAGTTGTGCCCTTTGCAACACTTGTCATCTGGCCCCCAAACATGATATCTAATTTAATGAATAAATAGCAGCCAATCTAAACTCACTTTGGAATTACTCATTTTCTCAAGATCACCAAACAATGGAACAGCCCACTATTTTTTTTCCATTTTATTTTGGTGGCGGCGATGGACAAAGAGCACTAAGAATGTCCCTTAGTAGTCATTTTATTGCCTGCTTGAGATTATTTTTTTCCCTCCCTTTCACTGTCAGACTAGCGTTAATGGCAATCTCTGAACAATATGGAATGCCATATGGCTACATCTGGATATTAAAATTGAGAATATCAATTACCAATCCACTAATGCAAAGCCAAAAATCCACGGACAGTTAAGAATTTAATCCAATTCAGAGCCTGAAACTTGAGCCAACTGTAACATACAGGAAGCAAAATCTACAGTGATTTTTAAAGCATAAATATGATTATTCCATTGCAAGTTATCCACTAATATTAGAATATCTTTTTATTCTCTTTCATCCATCAATTAGTGGGGAGAAGAGCAAGAAAAAAACAAGAGCAGTGACACGTTATTAATGAAATCAACTGGATTATATCAATGCAAAGCGAGGTTGGAGAATCAATCACCCCCTTAAATGCAACTTCACACAATGTTATGCGGCTTTAAAAATGCATTTTAGATCACAGATTAGCAGTTTCTGCTGAAAGTTAAGAGCAATTTGTATGACTCTACATTATGGTTGAGAAAGCATGGCAAGAGCTCCTAGAACGGTTACGTACTCCCTTAATGACCTAATTTTAGTTCCCAGTGTTTCAAGCTTATTACACTCAACTGCCAACCATGAAATGGGTTAGTTTGGACGGAGAAACGCCTACAAGCATAAGGTTAGTGTTACTATTACTAGTGTTACAATCTATTCCTGGAAAGGTTCCTATAAAACCAATTATTCTGAACTGGAAAATTAAAATATCCCATTATGAATCTACCTTAGAGCAGCTGTCCTCAGCCTGGTGGTGTCTTGTGGGTCAGACTAGTCTTCCCATCATCTCCGTGGCAGGACGGCCAAGGTTGTGGTAGCTATAGATGATGGATGTTGTAACTCAACAAGAGGGCGGGGAATATCGGGACAGTCTTACAGCAAAGGCTAGCTTTAATTAGGATTAATTTCACTTTTACCACGAATTTTAGATCCTAACTGCTCCCTAAATCCCTAAATTAGGCCAAAGCATCTTGCTAGCCCCCTGCTCTGCACAGACTGAAGAGTATCTTATATTCCACAATATGGATTGAACAGAGACAATGTTCACACTACACATATTATATTAGTTTAACACCCTAGCCCCATGAGGGCTCCTTGCCCATTTTATTACATCTTTTTTTCCCCTGGTTCCCAGCCACCATCATACACAATAACTCTGTCTACCATTCATATGGTTATCTACTCATCTTGGCTTTAAGCAAATTTATTTCTTCCCACCTTTGCCCCACCCCCAAATGACCATCCATCTTTAAGAGTGAATTTGTCACCTCATTACCATACCTACATATTTAGCATTTCTACTGCTATTCACACACAGAACCTGCTTATTTATAAATGTCTGTCCCTAGACTTTCCACTCCATGCACATGATAGAGACCGTTTAAGTATTTGAAAGGGTGTCATATTGAGGTGGAGCAAGCTTGTCTTCTGCTTCTCCAGAGAATAGGACATGGAACAATGGATGCAATCTACAGGAAAAGAGATTCCATCTCAACATTAGGAGGAACTTCCTGATAGTAAGGGCTTTTTGACAGTGGAATACACTCTTTCAGGTATTTTGGTGGAGTCTCCTTCTTTGGAGGTTTTTAAACAGAAGCTGGATGGGCATCTATTAGGGATGCTTTGATTGAGAATTCCTGCATGGCAGGGGGGGTTGGACTGCATGGCCTTTGCCATCTCTTCCAACTCTATGATTCTATGCCCAAATCTAGTCTTACCAACTTCTGTCCCTCAGTTTCACAAGTGCTAAAAGATCCCTTTGCTTACTGATCCAGACTAACAGGGCTACTACCTCTTTGAACATCTGTCTGGTCAGACAGGACTGGAAAGACCTGGATCAAGTCTTCATGGGATTTAATGTCCTCATAGACTCAGAAGAGGCCTCGTGGTCCATCAGATCTAACCTGCTGCTCATTGCTGGACTTCCAGACAAAGCATCCCCAGCAGGTAGCTGTCCAAGCTCTTTTTGAAGTGGGCCAGAGAAGAAAATCCCACCACACCTTCCCTGTCCTCTTTGACAGCCCTCCGAGGTAAGCATGGCACCTCCTCAGCCTTCAATCAAGTCCCATGTCAGTCATGGAAGATCTCTGGATCATGTTAGACTGTCTCCAGTCTAACCTACCCCACACATCTGTTGTGAAGATGAAAATGAGGGAAAGGACCACACCGAGCTTCTTGGAGATATGGGATACCACCTGCTTTTCGGGAAAACACTAAACAAAGAAAAATATGGAATTTGAGAGCAATTTTGTTGGCGGTGCAGAGTATACATCCGCCCAAATAAATGTTATTCCTTCAGCCCTAACACACTTTTGGGCATTGGATGTAGACAAAATATACCATTTATATAAACTACAACTTAAGTCATTGTTGGCACTTTGATACCAACTGACATAACTCTAAAGAGGATTATTGAGGCCATCAGCATGAATCCAAATGTCCGTGGGACTGGAGATATAATTCCATTAAAATTAGTACACCTTATTTCCAGATGTATCTGTTCTGGGTCAGTTTAAAGTCTGCAATGCTTCAGCCTAATGGGAATGTGAATTAACATTTGCTGTTGCTTCAAAATAATTAATTAGCTATTTTAAAAGAAACTCATCAGACTTTATGTTAATATACCATTACAGGTCAAAATCCTATGCAAATTTCCCTGGATGTAAGTGCCATTGAACTTTATCAGTCTTAATCTTAGCAAGCATGTATCACATTTCAACATTTATTTAAAACACACACACACACAAGTTGTATGTCATGAAGCACAAAGCACATATAAATTGCTAGGGAAAATATTTTCCTAACCAAATAAACTTTTGGTTCGTCTTCATTTTTTGTGAAGCCATGCTGGTCTAAATAGCATTAAAGCTGCCACATAATTGGAAAAAGGTTGCAGAGCAGAACTGCATTTCCTTTCCTTCAGCGAGGTCACATGTGATCACACTGACAGATTGCACAGATCTACAAATAATGCTTCTACGAAATTTATGTAAGCTGTAGCTGAGGAAGAAAACTGGGGGTTAATAGCAGCAGTGCATTATAAAATAATAAAATGGCTACGCCTCTCGCAAGGAGGTTTTAGAAGTTAAAATGATCATGGCTCTCTTTATCCAGTGTATTTATGCCCACTACGTGCAAAATTAAACAAACCCACCCAATCTTTATTTGAGGACAGAAAAAAAAACGCTGCTAGGACTCTGACACTCCACAGCCCTAACCAAAAGAAAACATATTCATTACAAAGTTGGGGAGGGGGGGGGTGTTTAACCGAGTCAAAACAGACTCTAAACTGCAAGGTCTAGTTTGGCGAGACTACAACACCGAGTTGAAAAAAACGAAGAGTTGCTTTCCTGCAAACGCCATCTTGTTGCAGTTACCCGGCCCAGGCACAAAAAGATCCATTCATTCTCAGGGATAAAATAAAAGAGGGGGGGGGGGACACTCGCGCACACCCCATAATCCGCAGCCGCCGAGACAAGCGAACTATTCAGTCCCTTTTTCCAAAATTATACCAGGGAGAGCAAACGCTTATGATGCGCGTTAAGATCTCGTCTCTTGTTTTCCGGCATGCGCTGCACATAGCTAGCAAGGGCACTTTGCCTTTTATTTACAAGCAGGAAAGCCTCAAAATGGGCAGCAAACCTTTCCTCAGGCTATGGATGCAGGCAGCCGAGCCGCTTTTCAATTTTTGGTTTTATGCGTTCCCCCACATTAAGAAGCCTGTTTTCAAGTGTTCCTTTTCGAATAAAAATGTTTACCTTGTTTTAGCAAGATTGGAGGGGGGGAGAGCCCTATATTGGATAAAAATGTACCCCCAAAAGTAGCTTTGCGAAGGAAACCATGACCAACCCCTCCATTTTCATTACCATTTTATACTACTGATATACTGACAGTCCTAGGGTATCTCTTTCTCTTCTGACACCGTGTCTTCCCTCCCCTCTCCTTTTAATGTCACGTAATGGTTTCCACGCCCCTTTCCCTCATTTTACTCAAGTTCAGAAATCCAAGTGGCTTTTTCAAAAATACCTTCTTGCAGGGGAAAAAAAGGCCTCCTTCTCCTCCTCTCCATCCCCCTTTTAAACCTTTGTGAGCTTTTATTTTTTAACAGGCTGAACTTTCCCTGTCCATCTGCTGGCTCATCCTCCCGCAGCCAAGGTCCGTGCGGCGGAGATGGCAAAATTATACAACACCTATTAAAGCGGAAAAACAACTAAGGAAAAAAAAAAGAGTCCATTAACCTCTCGGCGACAACCTAAGACTAAACCATTTCCACAAATCTTTTCCTATCTTAGGGATAGGAAGCACCCCTTGCTTATTGTTCTCCATCCTTTCCTTTGGCCAGGGTTTTTGTCTTCACCAATCTCCCTCTTCTTCTCCACCTCTTTCCACCCAAATCCATGTTCCACCATGACAGGATCAGCCATAAACAAGTGTACACTTCTCCCAGGCGTCTCCTTTGTGTGAAGCTGAAGGCTTTCAGGGCTGGCACCCATAGCTTTTTGTGGGTTTTTGGGGGGAAGGGCTATATGGCCGTGTTCTGGGAAAGTACAGTATTATGATTCCTGATGATTCTCCAGTATCTTCAGAAAATGCCGGTTTGGGAGCGAGAGTCTGAAGATGCCAGCTGCAGATGATGGAGAAACATCAGGAATAATATTGCTCTCCCAGAACGTGGCCATAATAGCCCCAAAATTATTCCCTTTCTGGTTTCTCTCCCAGTATGTATACTTTTTAGTCTCAAACCTGGGGAAGGGGGGAGAATAATAATTATTATCTTCCAGAACATGGCCATATAGCCCAAAAAAATCCCACAAAAAACTGTGGTTTCTCTCCCAGCACATATACCTTTTAGTCGCAAACTCGGGGGGAGGAGGGGGATAATAATAATAACAACAACCGCCTGAAAATCCCACAAAAAACTATCCTCTTTGTGCTTTTTCTCCTAGGACATACACCTTTTAGTATTAAAAGGGGAGGGGGGATAATAGTAGTAGTAGCGATAATAATAATACTCTTCCAGAACACAGCCATATAGCCTGAAAAATTCACCAAAAAACATCAGGAATATCCCCTTTGCGGTTTCTCTCCCAGCACATACACCTTTCAGTCTCAAACCTGGAGGGAAAATAATAATAATAATCTTCCAGAACATGGCCATATAGCCCAAAAGACCCATGAAATACGATCCTGTTTGTGGTTTCTTTCCCAGCGCATACACCATTTAGTCTAATAACAATTATAATATCAACGATAACAATTCTTCCAGAATATGCTGTATAGCCCGCAAAAACTGCCCCCTTTGACACCTTTGAGTGTCAATCCTAAAAGGAAAATAATAATAATCTTTCAGAACGTGACCATATAGCCTGAAAAACCTGGGGGGGAGGAAATAATAATAATAATAGTAATAAATAAATAATAATAATAATAATAATAATCTTCCAGAATAGAGTCACATAGCCCAAAAAGCTGACAAGAAACTATCCCTTTTGTGGTTTCTCTCCCAGCACATACACCTTTTAGTCTCAAACCTGGGGAGGGGAAATAATACTAATACTGATTATGATGATTTAATAATAATATTATTATAGTAATAATTATATAATAATAAGAAGAATAAGAATAACCCTCCCTTTCTAGGTCTCTGTCCAGCAAGCCACAGAGGAACACTCCCTTTCTGTTTGGAAGATGGGTGGGACAGTGAAAAGAGAAAAATGAAAACAAAAACCTTCCAAAAATGGGATTGTTGTTGTTATCATTATTTCTTCCTTGCAAAGACTGCAGGAAAGGGCTGGGCACCTGGTTTAGAGAGAGAAAGAGAGAGAGAGGAAGCTGGCATGGATGGGGTGGAGGGAAAGGAGAGGAGGGCAAGGCTGAGAAGAGGAAGGAGAAGAGAGGCAAAATGGAGGGAGAAAAAGGATGGATAGAGGAAGCAGCTGGGAAGGAAGGAAGGAAGGGAGTAGATTCAAAAAGGAGGGGAAGCAGAGGAAGAAGGGGGCACATGGCCAAATGGGGCTTTTTTAAAGGGGGAGATAAGAGCTGAGAGAGAGTGGGAGGCAGAAAAAGGAGAGAAAGAGAGCCATGGTCCACTGCAGCCTTTGTCTTTTAAAAAAGACAGAGAAACCTGATTTGGAAAAAAGGGGGAAGAAGAAGGAGGAGAAGAAAGAAGAAGAAGAAAGGGGCAGGGACTGGGTGGGGCTGTCCCTATATAAGCCCCCCCCAACAATGGAAGAAGAAGAAGAAGCCCTGCTTTCTTGGGGGGGGGGGGGCAGGGATGATGGAAGGTTTTTGGGGGCTGGATTGGAAGGTTTGGGGGCAGACAAAATGACACTTTGTTGGGGCAGGGATGATGGAAGGTTTTGGGGGGCAGAAATACAGAGGTTTGTTTTGGGGGGGGGGTGAAATGGATGCTTGTGAGGGTTTTTTTGGGAAGGGATGCAGGTATTTTGGGGACAGGAATGGAAGGTTTTGGGGGGCAGAAATGGGTCCCTTTTAGGGAGCAGAAATGGAAGGTTTTGGGGCAGAAATGGATGCTTTTGGGGGGAAGAAATGGAAGGTTTTGGGGGAGCAGAAATGGAAGATTTAGGGGCAGAAATGGAAGATTTAGGGGATAGAAATGGATCTGTTTTGGGGAGCAGAAATGGAAGATTTAGGGGACAGAAATGGAAGATTTTGGGGATAGAAATGGATCCCTTTTGGGGAAAAGAAATGGATCTGTTTTGGGGGAGCAGAAATGGAAGATTTAGGGGACAGAAATGGAAGATTTTGGGGATAAGAAAGGGATCCCTTTTGGGGGGGGCAGAAATGGAAGCTTTTGGGGGGGCAGAAATAGATCCCTTTTGGGGGGCAGAAATGGATCCCTTTGGGGAGCAGAAATGGAAGAATTAGGGGACAGAAATGGAAGATTTAGGGAACAGAAATGGATCCCTTTTGGGGAGCAGAAATGGAAGAATTAGGGGACAGAAATGGAAGATTTAGGGAACAGAAATGGATCCCTTTTGGGGAGCAGAAATGGAAGAATTAGGGGACAGAAATGGAAGATTTAGGGAACAGAAATGGATCCCTTTTGGGGGGACAGAAATGGAAGATTTAGGGAACAGAAATGGATCCCTTTTGGGGGGACAGAAATGGAAGCTTTTGGGGGGGCAGAAATGGATCTCTTTTGGGGGGCAGAAATGGAAGATTTAGGGGATAGAAATGGATCCCTTTTGGGGGGGTAGAAATGGAAGGTTTAGGGGCCAGAAATGGATGCTTTTAGGGGCCAGAAATGGATCCCTTTTGGGGCAGCAGAAATGGAAGCTTTTTGGGGGGGGGGGCAGAAATGGAAGGTTTAGGGGGGGAAGAAACAGATCCCTTTTGGGGAGCAGAGATGGATCCCTTTTGGGGGGGGGTAGAAATGGAAGGTTTAGGGGACAGAAATGGATGTTTTTTGGGGGAAGAAATGGGATCCATTTGGAGGCAGAAATGGATCCCTTTTGGGGGGGGGGGACCAGGAATGGAGGTTCTTTGGGGACAGAAATGGGTCTTTTGGGGGGCTTTTTTGCGTGTGGGGGGGGGAAGTCTGGGTCCTGAGGGGGGGCTAAAAAGAGGTGCAAACACCCCCCCCCAATTCCTTCGTCCATTCCTCCTCACCTTCTCCCAGGACTCGGGCGCCGCCTCGCCTGCCTCCCTCGGCCGCCAGGGAGGCCCTCCTTCCGTCGGGGGAGTCCGAGGCCGGGCTCTCTCTCCTGGGCTCAGGGCTAAGGAGGAAGGGAAAGGAAACCGAGGGCGGCGGCCACAACAAAGAAACCAACACAACCGTCGAGTCGGTCGGGCGCTTTTCCCTTTCCCTTCCCTCCAAAGAAGAGCCGCCTCGCCCTCTTCTTCTTCTTCGTTCTCTTCAGGCCCCGCTGGCGGCCATCAGGGCTGGGCGAGGCAGAGAGAGAGAGAGAAAGAAGGCTTCCTCCTCTTC